>JAQQSK010006358.1:0-14470 GCA_028658325.1 Potorous gilbertii
CGGAATCATCTTCTCAAGAAAATAACCATCTATGGTCTTAGTTTTTTTCCCTTTTCTTGACATTTTCCCAGCCAGTTACTTGACTTCTGAGAGTCCTCTCCACCCCAGCCTAGGTCCGCCCAGGTAGTTCTTGGGGTCTGGGATTCAAATGCTGCTCCCCAGCCTCAACGCTTTTGACAGCAGGCCTGACTTCTCTTCAATGGGAGCTTATCTGTTGGTTCTCAGGTGGGGGCAGGGCCACCTACCTGGCTCAGTTCCCTCAGGGTGTTTATGCAGAGATCTTTTGTAATGGAGCTTTAGTGGAGCTCCTGCCTGCTCTGGGAGTCTCTGGCTGAGCTGCCTCTGCCTCTGTCCCAACCACCACCTCCCGAGGGGTTCCGAGTCTCGGAGATACCCCGCTCCCCTCTCAGCCCGTCTCTCTCACTGAACTGTGAGTCTGTGGGTGGAGGGACCTTCGTGGCCCCCGGAGATTCAGGTCACTGACGCCTGCTTGGGTCTGCTCGCTCCTCACAGTGCCGCATGGCCAGAGCAGTGGGAGGGGAAGACTCTGCCGGGCAGGGCTCCACTCCCATCCAGGGTACCTGTGATGTCGGTTTTTCAGGGCTCTCTGCAATGGAAATCTCCTTTACTGTGTTGCTGTGCAGCTTCCACTGTTCCAGAATTTGTCAGGAGTTCTTTTTACAGGAAATCTATGCTCTGTGGCTTCGGAGCTAGCAAATGTGAGTCTTTCTACTCCACCATCTTGGCTCCGCACCCCCGATATAGCTTTTTTTACTAAAAACTCTTTGAAGTAGATACAGCAAAGATGATTACCTATATTTTACATATAATTGAATTGGATTTTAAAAAAAATGTAAGTGTGGAGGAGCCAAGATGGCAGAGTAGAAAGATTCATATATACTAGCTCCAAACCCTCAGCCCATAATTACCTGTAAAGAGGAACTGCCAGCAAATTCTGGAGCAGTGTGGTGAGGAATCTCAGAAGTCAAGTAACTAGCTGGGAAAATGCCCAGAAAAGGGAAAAAAAAATAAGACCATAGAAGGTTACTTTCTTGGTGAACAGATATTTCCTCCTTTCGTTTCTGATGAGGAAGAACAATACTTACCATAAGGGAAAGACATAGAAGTCAAGCCTTCTGAATCACAAACATCCAAAATAGATATCCAATGCGCTTAGGCCATGGAAGACCTCAAAAGGGATTTTGAAAATTAAGTTAGACAGGTGGAGGAAAAACTGGGAAGACAGATGAGAGAGGTGCAAGAAAAGCATGAAAAGTAGATCAACACCTTTCTAAAGGAGACCCAAAAAAATGCTGAAGAAAACAACACCTTGAAAAATAGGCTAACTCAATTGGCAAAAGAGGTTCAAAAAGTCAATAAGGAAAAGAATGCTTTCAAAACCAGAATTAGACAAATGGAAAAGGAGGTTCAAAAGCTCACTGAAGAAAATAGTTCTCTCAAAATTAGAATGGAACAGATGGAGGGTAATGACTTTAGGTAAAACCAAGAAATCACAAAATAAAACCAAAAGAATGACAAAATGGAAGATAATGTGAAATATCTCATTGGAAAAACAACTGACCTGGAAAATAGATCCAGGAGAGACAATTTAAAAATTATGGGACTACCTGAAAGCCATGATCAGAAAAAGAGCCCAGACATCATCTTTCATGAAATTATCAATGAAAACTGCCCTGATATTCTAGATCCAGAGTACAAAATAAGCATTCAAGGAATCCACTGACCACCACCTGAAAGAGACCCAAAGCGAGAAACTCCTAGGAACATTGTGGCCAAATTCCAGAATTCCCAGGTCAAGGAGAAAATTTTGCAAGCAGCTAGAAAGAAACAATTCCAGTATTATGGAAATACAATCAGGATAACACAAGATCTAGCAGCTTCTACATTAAGGGATCGAAGGGCATGGAATAAGATATTCCAGAAGTCAAAGGAACTAGGACTAAAACCAAAAACCATCTACCCAGCAAAACTGAGTATAATACTTCAGGGGAAAAATGGTCTTTCAATGAAATAGAGGACTTTCAAACATTCTTGATGAAAAGACCAGAGCTGAAAAGAAAATTTGACTTTCAAACACAAGAATGAAGAAAAGCATAAAAAAGTAAACAGCAAAGAGAACTCATAATAGACTTACTAAAGTTGAACTGTTTGCATTCCTATATGGATAGACAATATTTATAACTCTTGAAACTTTTCTGTATCTGGGTAGTTAGTGGGATTACACACACACACACACACACACACACACACACACACACACACACACATATACATGCACACACACAGAGACACAGAGCACAGGGTGAATTGCATAGGATGGGATCATATCTCAAAAAAAACGAAGTTAAGTTGTGAGAAAGAAATTTATTGGGAGGAAAGAGGGAGAAATGGAATGGGCAAATTATCTCTCACAGAAGACGCAGGCAGGAGACTTTAGTGGAGGGAAAAAGAGAGGATCTGAGAGAAAAACATGAATCTCTCATCACATCCGACTAAATGAAGGAATAAAATGCACATTTATTTTGGTATGAAAAGCTATCTTACAATACAGGAAAGTGTGGGAGAAGAGGATAAGCAGGGTGGGGTGGGATGATGGAAGGGACGGAGCAATTTGAAGTCAACACTCTTGGGGAGGGATGGGATCAAAAGAGAGAACAGAAGCAATGGGGAGCAGGATAGGATGGAGAGAAATATAGTTAGTCTTACACAACACGAGAACTATGGAAGTCTTTTGCAAAACTACACAGATATGGCCTGTATTGAACTGCCTGCCTTCCAAAAAAGAATGGGTGAGGAGGGAGGGAGGGGAAGAAGTTGGAACTCAAAGTTTTAGGAACAACTGTCGAGTATTGTTCTTGCTACTAAGAAATAAGAAATACAGGTAATGGGGAATAGAAAGTTATCTGGCCCTACAGGGCAAAAGAGAAGATGGGGTCAAGGGAAGGGAGGGATGATAGAAGAGAGGGCAGATTGGTGATAGGGGAAATTAGATTGCTTGGTATATTGGGATTAGGGGAGGGGACAAATGCGGAGAAAATTTGGAACCTAAAATTTTGTGAAAATGAATGTAAAAAGTTAAATAAATAAATTTATTTAAAAAAAATAAAAAAATAATTTTAATGTTCTTTTTTTTTCAAATTTTGAGTTCCAGTTCCTTTCCTTCCCTCTCTTTCCCCTCTCTGAGAAAGCAAACAATTTGGCACAGGTTATATATTTGTAGTCATACAAAAGACATTTCCATGGAAGTCATGCTGTGAAAGAAAACATAGACAAAAAACAAGAAAAATAAAGAAATTAAAGAAAATGTATTTGTGATCTGCATTCAGGATCCACCAGTTCTTTTTTTTTTGAATATTTCTTTTATCATAAGTCCTTCAGAATTATCTTGAATCATGGTTTTGCTGAGAACAGCAAAATTCCTCTATAGAGGCTTAAAACTCCACCAACATATAACCACCAACAGTGCATTACTGTCTCAATTTTCCCACATGCCCTCTAATATTTACCATTTTCATTTTTTGTCATATTAGTCAATCTGATAAGTGTGCAGAAGTAGCTCAGAATTCTTTGAATTTGCATTTCTCTAACCAATAAGTGATTTAGGGCACTTTTTCATAAGAATAGATAGGTTTGAGTACTTTGTCCAAAACTGCTAGTTCTTATCCTTTGACCATTTATCAATTGAGAAAAAAGATTTTATTTCTATAAATTTGAGAAAGTAGGACTTTATTATAGAAACTTGCTGTAATTTTTTTTTCACAGTAATGCTTATCAACAATATATTTTCCTCCATTCAATTTTCCCCAATTTCCTCTCTCTCTCTCTCTGTCTCTCTGTTTCTTTGTCTCTCTCCCTCCCTCCCTCCCTCCCACCCCCTCTCCTTTTCCTTTTTCCTCTCCCTCTTCCCTGAATAAAACTTTTTCACCTGCCCCTCCTCAAAAATGTTTTGCTTCTGACTTTTACCTCTTCCAAACATCCTTCCCTTCTTTCAGTTCCTCATTCTTATCCCTTTCTCCTTCTACTTTCTTATATGGAAGGATAGATTTCTTTCCCATCTGGGTATGTATGTTATTCCTTTTACTAGCCGACTCTGTTGAGATTAAGATTTACAACCCCTACCTTGCCCTATCTTCCCCTCCACTGTAAAATCTCTTTCAGACCATTTTTCTGTCAGATGATTTACCCATTCAACTTCTCCCTTTTCCCTTCTCCTGGCATCATCTTCTTTCTCAAACTTTAATTTTATTTATTCATTTTTATATAATCATCCCATCACATTCAACTAACACCAGTTTCCTCTATCTAGACATACTCTTCACTGCTCTAATAATACAAAAGGGCTTTTTTAGGAGTTACAAGTATCATTTTTCCATCTAGGAATGTAAACGGTTTAACCTTATTGAATTTCTTATGATTCTCTTTCCTGCTTATCTTCTTAAGCTTCTCTTGAGTCTTGTATTTGCAAGTCAAATTTTCTATTCCATTCTGATCTTTTCATTAGAAACGTATCAAAGTCCTCTATTTCATTGAATATTGACTTTCTCCTTGAAGTTTTACTCAGTTTTGGTGGCGAGATGACTCTTGGTTTTAATTCTAGTTTGTTTGCCTTCTAGAATAGCATATTTTCAGTCCTTTAATTTAAAAACTGTTAAATGTTGTATTATCATGATGGCTCCACAATACTTGATTTCTTTCTTTTTGGCTTCTTGCAATATTTTCTCCTTGATGTAGGAGCTCTGGAATTTGACTATAACATTCTTGGGAGTTTACATTTTCTGATCTCTTGCAGGTGGGGATCAATACATTCTTTTTTTTATTTTATTTTCTGGTTCTTGAATATTGGGGCTGTTTCCTTGATAATTTCTTGAAAGATGATGTTTAGACTCTTGCTGTCTTGCAGAAGAGGAAGGAAAGGCAGGGAGAAAAAATGGAACTCTAAATCTCACAAAAATGAATGTTGAAAACTATCTTTACATGCAATTGGAAAAAATAAAATACTATTAAGTCCAAAATATTAAAAAGAAATTACAAGCAGGACATTCTCAGAAAAACCTGAAATATTTACTTGAACTGATGCAGAGTGAACTGAACTGAACTAGGAAAGCATTGTTCATAATAATAGCAATATAGTGTATGATGATCTAATATAAATGGTTTAGCTATTCACAGCAATAAAATGATCCAATAAAATTCTAAAGGACTTATGAAGAAAGGTGTTGTCCATCTCTACAGAAAGAACTGCAGATAAAAGATGCTTTTCTTTAACATCTTTTTTTTTGTTTTTTTTCATTTTTTCAATTTTGTTTTTATTTGGAACTCAAAATTTGAAAAAGAAAGCTACATTTATTTTTACATGTAATTGGGAAAAATAGAATATTAAATAAAAAAAGATATACTTAGAACACCTACAAAAATAAAATATATTGGAGTGATAGTGGGTTCCCTGTTTTGGAAATCTTCAAAAGAACTCTAACTGCCCAAGTAATTTCAGTTGCCCCTATTGATATAGTTAACCCTGAGAAGTAAGTGTTATTATCCACATTTTTTTAGGAATGGGTACAGGAGCCCTAGTTACAATTCCGGCATGGAGAAGAGTGCTTATGGTCACTCACAACTCCGAGAATAGGCCAGGAGAGCAGTGCTTACTACTCATCTCTTTGGTTCATGTTACCTTTGAAGAACTGAAAGCTTGTAGGTCCCTAGAATTACCTCTGAAAATAGCTGCACAAAACAACTTAAACATGGGACTTTGTATCCCCTAGTCCAGATGCTGAGCTAAAATTTAACATAGAGTCAAAAGTCCAGAAATTGGTTAGAAAAATGAGCAAACAACAAAAGATCCTGACCATAAAATGTTACTATGATGACAGGGAAAATCAAAATACAAACTCAGAAAACAACAAAGCCAAAATTTCTACCACCAAAGCCTGAAAGAAAAATGTGAATTTGTATGTGCTAGAAGAACTCAAAAGGAATTTTAAACATCAGAGAAGTAGAAGAAAAAATGGAAACAAAAGTGAGAGTACTGTGAGAAAATCATGAAATAATGGTAAAGGAGGTAAAAAAAAAACACTGAAGAAAGAAATATCTTAAGAAACAGAAGAGACTAAATGAGACTCAAAAACCCAGTGAAGAGACAAGTACCTTGAAAAGCAGAATTGGCCAAATAATAGTGGTAGAATAAAAGTTGGGGAAAAGAAATAAAAGTGATTCAAGAAAATAATGAGAAATAAGAGTCAACAACTTGATAAAGAAGGCACAAAAATACTGAAAGAAATCAATTCCTTAAAAATGTCAAATAGGCTAAATAGTAAAAGAGGTACAAAATCCAATGGAAGGAAGAATGCCTTCAAAAGCTGAATTTGTGATCAAAACTAATCGAATCAGCAAGCTGGTATGCCTGCTAAAAGGAGTGAATGACAGACCCATGACAATGTGATTGTCACTCATAGGAAAACACCATGCCACCATCATCAGTGCCTATGCTCCCACTATGACAAAACCTGATGATCTGACCAAGGCCTTTGACACTGTTAGTCATGAGGGCTTACATAAAATTATGTCAAAATTTGGTTGAGTGGAGAAGTTCATAAATATTGTATGTCATTTCCATGATGGTATATTTGCTTGGGTTCTGGATAATGGGCAATGTTGTCATGCCTTCCCAATCATCTATGGAATGAAACAGGGCTTTGTGTTTGCTCCCATGCTTTTTAGCATGACGTTTTCAGCTGGGTTGACAAATGCTTTCATCAAGGTCAACTACTGTACTGATGGCAAATTCTTTAATTTGAAAAAACTACAAGCCAGGACCAAAATGGAGGGAGTGTAGGTGCATGATTTTCTGTTTGCAAATGATTGTGCATTCAATGCAGCCTCTGAAACTGAGATGCAACAAAGTATGGATCAATTCTCTGCTGCCTGTGCTAATTTTGGCCTAATAATTAACAGCAAAAAAACAGCAGGTATTCCATCAGCCACCACCGCACCATCCATATGTTGAACCCATTGATTACAACAAATGGAGAAGTTTTGAAAGCTGTGGATAAGTTCACTTACCTTGGTAATGTACTTTCCAGGGATGTACATATTGACAATGAGATTGATACATACATTGCCAGAGCTAGCTCAGTATTTGGTAGGCTCCAAAGAAAATTTTAGGAGAGAAGAGGTATTAGACTGACTACCAAACTGAAAGCCTACAGAGCCATTGTGCTGACCTCATTGTTATATGCTTGTGAAACATGGGCCATCTACCAGCACCATGTCAAGAAACTGAATTGGTTCCTTTTAAACTGTCTTAGGAAGATTCTGAAAAAGACTATTTTACTAAGAACTCTCATGGGGCAGGCGACATGGTGACCAGAAGAAACAACACAAGGACACTCTCAAGGTCTCTCTCAAGAACTTTGGATATGACTGTGCAACATGGGAGATACTGGCACAGGACCACTCAGCATGGTGTGCCCACATCAGAAAGAGTACTGTGCTCCTTGAGTAAAGCAGAATTGAAACAGCAAAAGTAAACTTTGGGATGCACAAATTTGGGATATCCACTCCAAATATTCACACAGACTATCTGTGCCCAACCTGTTGTAGAGTATTCTGAACTCATATTGGTCTGATCAGCCACTGTCAGACACACTGAAATTTCACTTTATCATGGTGATGTCATTTTGGTCCTCTTCAAAGGTGAAGAACAACAACCACTCTCTTTATCCTCTATATATAGTTGTTTGTGTGTTGTCTTTCCCACTGAACTGTAAGATCCCTTCTTTCTATCTTCAGCACTTAGCACCATTCCTGTCACAGAATATGAACTTAATAAATGCTAATTAACTGACTAAAATTCAATTGACATATCCAATCTGTTGGCAAATATTTGTTTTTATTGTTTTTTGTTTGATTTACAGCCTAATATATATCCCTTCCACTCTATTCACACAGCTACCATCCTTGTATAGGTTGTCATGTCTTCCCTCCCTAACTTTTTTAATAGTCTTCTAACTGGTCTCCTTTCCTCGGTCCTCTACTTTCTCCTGCCAATCCCACACTCAAATGACAAAGTGATTTATCTAAAATGTAGGTTTGATTTGTTACTCCCCTAACATACATTCAATAAACTTCAGTGACTCCCTGTTAATAACAGAATCAATGCATTATTTAAAGTTCTTTGCAACTCAGGCCTCTTACTACCTTTCCTGTCTTCTAACATTTACTGTCCTCCACATAATTATCCAGTGACTCTGATCTATTTAGACTCTAGTATGCTACCTCAGCACTTATACTGACCTACAAGATTTTTTCTTCTCATGTCTTGGACCTAGACTGTTCAGGTTCCTTCAAGACTCAGCTCATATTCCACTGTCTGCAGGTGGCCTTTCCCAATTCGCAACCCTTTTTACCCACTAATCTATTTCTCCTAATATTATCCTTCTTCTACACTGTACATTATCTTGTCTGTAGTTATTTATGTGCTGCTTCCTCACACAAAATATGAGTTTGTTGAGGGAAGTGACCATTTTTTGCCTTGGTTTCCTCAACAAAATTTCAGTGTCTAGCACATAGTAAGATCTTGTTGACTGAGTGCCCTGCTTTCCCATTTGTGCGATTTTCCACTTTGTTGTCTCCCAAAAGAAAGATATTGACTTTCTAATAGGAAAACACATTGTTTAGTCCATAGAGTACCAGTTTAGTTTTGATTCTTTCCCTCACTCCTCATTAATTACTTTAGACACTTTCTTTATCACCTCTAGTTGTAAACCTGTTTTCCCAGGTAACTGAAAAATGTCCTTGCAATTATGAAAGAAGCAATTATGGCCTTCCTTGATTGAGCCTCTTACAAATGCAACTTCATCCCCACATAGGAGAAGCCTCAAGTCTGTTTTACAGCAGGTCCAGAAATACATGGGTATGATATTAGTTGCCACCCATCATTGGAATTTGATTTTGAATGAAGGTAAGATCTTTTCGCAAGGTTATCAATCAATAAGAGAGGAGGAGACTATGAAAGACTAGGTCCTTGATGATGTGAGGAGGTTCCTGGCATCAAGAAGTTAAAGGGAAACAAAGCAACCCTTCTTCTTGACAACTTTGTGATGAGTATTCCTTTCTGTCTTGTGATATGATCCCAATAACCCACAACCTACTTTGGACCTTTATCGCCTCTTCCCTGGACCACTTATTGCATTAGCTCAACGAGATTCCCTGTTTTCTGTCTTTCTCCTTGCATTATAATGTTTATTATTAAATTGAGTTTCCTAATGCACAAGTATTACAATATTCCTCTCTTTCTCAAAAAATCATTGGTGGCTCTTCATTTCCTACTAAATAAACATCAAATTCTTTAGTCTCAAAATTGCCCATAATATGATTCCAATATCTATCTCCTATCCCCTCATCTAACTTAACTTTGACTCATTTATTCTATATCCTGATCAAACTGGACTTGCTTGCCACCACATATCCTATTACAGTCCCTATGTCTAGAATAGCTAACTTTCCAACTCTATCTCTCACATCTTTCAAGATATCTCAGATGCTGTGTCATCCATAAAAGTTCTCATGATATACTTAGCTGAAAATGACCTCTCCTTCATCTGATCTACAGCACTTTACCTTTTATGTTTTCATAATATTCAAGTATATTTATTTGTGAATCTTGTAATGCATTTTAAATTTCTTATTTATCTTTTTATCATTCTCATATGCAAGTACAAAGTAGGTGCCTAATAGATGATTATTTCACAAATGAATTAACTTTCAACAAAGATACACAAGGCATACAAATCTTCTCATGCGTACATCAGGTATAGAAGACCTTAGGGGTACTCAGCTGTAGATGCCTATGCTAAGGTGGTCTCTAAGATGAGACTGTTTCAAAAGGAGAATGACAACATTTGCACAAATACACTTAACATCCCTCCACATTCTCTACTGGTTATTGACAATCAGACTCTCAAGTCAACAGGGGAAATGGAGTTGCATGTAACCTAACTCGAGCCCTTGCTGTTGTAATACTTAGACAATTATGTTATTATTTCCTGGGATGTGTTCTGAACAGCCCTGTGAGTGTGAGGGCCAGATTAACTTTGCACTCTGTCACAAATTGGAACTGACATGCCATTCATGTTAAACCTTTAAGTGGTAAGAAAAGATTTCATTTCAATAAAACAAAAACAATATGCAATGCTATTTTTTATAATGGAAGACTTAATATTTTGCTTTAACTTCAAAAGTGGCAAAATAATGTTAAATTAAATACTTTAACCATAGAATAAGACCTAAATTATACCTTAGAAGTAGAAATTCATAGAAAGTTAGAGTCTTAGAGAATGTGGATGCTCATTCTGTTTCATAGATGTGTGAACCTCGATCCAGAGAATGGAAATGACTTCCCTAAAGTCATATTGTCAGTAACAGAGCCAAGACTGGACTTTTTATTCCTATGATTTATATACTACTGTTCTACAAAATATTACCACTTTTAATATATTATAAACTGAGATTTTTCTGACTTTTGATAATAAAGTTCTGGATCTACAATTTACCATAGGGCCTTAGATAGGGCACTTATACCTCTTGGCCTAAAAGTGTCTATCTCCAGATAATGAGTGAATTGGATTAAATGATCTCCTAAGATCCCATTTAGCTGAGTCTTTGATTACATGATCTAATAGTTATTTTCATTATATGTTTAAATATCTGTATCAGGAATAAGTTGCCTAATTTCAAGTGTTCTATTAAACTAAGGGCAATGGGAAAATATATACTTTCTTTTTCTACAAAACAGAGACTATCAGGCAAAAAGAACTTTATTGGACTTAATTATAACAGGAACATACATTCTATTTCACTTCAAGGTATAGACTTTTTTCACCACAAAACTTCTATGATGTAGGTAGTGCTTATTCTTTCTATTTCTGTCCACCACATCTAGAAATGTTTGAATGGACATAATGTAAACCGATCATCCATGTCATTAACAGAATCTTCACTTTGATTATCAGCATTTTACTGACTTTGTCCTACAAACGGGGTGGATTGGTCATGGAACACGTGTTATAGAAAATAGATGAAGAGCCTGATACTAGACTGAAAGTCTCCATACGTTGAATAATTACTTTATGGAGGATATCTTGAAAAACACTTGCAAAAATTTTATGAAAGTAAGAGACAGGGATAGGTCTCTTTTCGGTAGGATGGACAAAAATGAATATACTCATTATATCATGGAACTGTTTTTACTGATGTTGTACTTTCAGTAATGTTCAACTTTTCATGACCCTATCTGGGAATTTTTCCTGGAAAAGATAAGATAATGATTTGCCAATTTTTTCTCCAGCTCATTTAACAGATGAGGAAACATGGTTAAGTTACTTTCTTTGGGTTGTACAACTAGTAAATATCTGAGGCTGGATTTGAACTGAGGTCTTCCTGACTCCAGGCCTAGCACTCTATCCATTGTACCACCTAACCAACAAGATGGCATAGAGTTGCAGGTTGATTCTCTTTGAAACCATCGTAATCCATTAGGCATAGAGGATGATTCATTGAGTAGCATTAGTTCATAGTCTGATAGAAGAATAATGAGATTGCTGCTGTTCAGCCATTTTCAGTCATGTCTCACTCTTTGTGACCCCATTTGGGATTTTCTTGGCAAAGATACTGGAGAGGTTTCCCATTTCCTTTTTCAGCTCATTTATTTTAATGAGGAAATTGAGGTAAAGAGGTTTAAGTGACTTGCCCAGGATTGCACAGCTCATAAGGGTCTGAGGCCAGATTAGAACACCAGAAAATGAGTTTTTCTTATTCTAGGCATAGCAGTCTATGCACTACAGTATCTAGCTACCCTAAATGTGAGATACATTGGGAAAAAATAAGAAATATTGATATTCCATCTACTAGAAATACTTCAAGACAGATGGTACTGACCAATAAAGGATAAAATATACATGGAGATAAAGTATACTGAATTACATGTATTTTATTATTATATTATATATGATATAATAAAATATGCTAATTTTAAATGGTAACATCTACTATAATCATCACAAACAAATGTATTCTCCTCCATTATTTTACATGTGTTAAGATATTTCATTACCTGCACATAACAACATATAGGGCAACTTTTACCATAGCAAGAATCACAGAGGGAATGGTAAAACTATGAAGGAATTCCCTTAAGAATAAGCTTCAAACATCACCATAACAAATACAACTTTTGAGAGCTATTCAAAATAAAGAATGAAATTTACATATGTGAAAAGAAATCAGGAAAACAAAAGATTTCAGAAATTCTAAATTGTTTTACTTAGCATTGGAAAGCAAAATGTACAATATTAGTATGATACAAGGAGTCAAAGCAGTACAACAAACCAAATAAACAGCCAAACAGGAGCAAAAATCTTTACTGCAGAGTCTTGAAAAGCTTTTTTTAAAAAAATAAAGAAAAAAGATCTCAGAATTTCAGAAAGGTTACATAAAAAAAAATGAATCTGTAAAACTGGAAAAGTCATGGGACCAGATAAGAGCCACAGTTATTGGCTTAAGCATTTCATGGTGGCCTATAAATTACTAGCAAGACGTTTTACTAGTTTCCCTCAGACATAAACTGATCCTATTTTTCTTAACAGAAGGCATGGCCTATCTATTAATTACCAGATGACAAGAATGACAATAATCCATCCAGATAGAGAACAAGCACATATAAATATGGAAGACTCTATACTGTATATAAAGCGTTCACAACTGTTATCACAAAAAAAAATTAACTCTTGAAAAAAATAGTACACTACCTGAAGTACAACTTAATATTGATTTAGTACTTGAAAAACTGCCTCAAGGCATGGTAACAGAAATACTGCCTTTTTGCAAAGCCTTTGACTCAATTCCACACTCATAACTTAGTCACCTATTACAACTTTCTCTGTATCTTATAGTTGTTTGGTCTATTACACTCTGATATATATACTCTATATATACTTTGATATATTACACAGACACAGAGAAAGGGTGTAAATTCAGGTGTAATTACTTTAATTCCAAATTCTTTTTCATTACACTGCACTATCACTTTAAGGAAATTCTCCTTTTAGAGAGGCAAGCTCATAGTCAACAATACAAGTTCAAGTCCAATACCCTGGCAGGAGGATAGCAGGATGGTGTAGTAGAAACAACACTTGGTGTATTTGGAGGAATTGGATTTGAATCTCATTTCTGCTCCATACTATATTTATGACCTTGGGCAGACCATAATTAAGTCTTTCCTTCCACTATCAACACGTTCAGGTTTTTCATCTCAGATGTCGTGCATGCCACGGCCTTCAAGATTTTATTTACTTTGAACATTGTCCAGTTTATTGATATTCTTCCCAAGAAGTAATGACCAGAATTGAAAACATAACTCTAGGAGTGATTTTCAATAGGAATATTATCTACATATGTTGTCTTTCTTAATAAAAAGTAAGAGTGCATTATCTTGATTGATGTATATTGAGTCTGAGTGCACTACAACTCTGTAATCTTTATCAGAAAAATTACTCTCTAGAAAACTCTTCCCTAACTTGTGTGTTTAAAGTTTGTTTTCTTACTCAATTACATTATTTTATATAAATCCCTACTAGATTTAATTATATCAGATTTGGCCTAGTGCTTTTGCTTGTTAAGATCTCTTTTGAATCCTACTATTTTCCAGTCTGTTAGATAAATACTGAAGATTTATGTCAATAGTATATTTCATAAACTATGTGCCCTACAAGTTATTGATAGAAATGTTAAAAAGCACAGTACTAAGCATAGATCCTCAAGATATATCACTGCATAAGTACTTCTAGTTTGATATTTAGTCATTAATAGCTACCACATAACTGATCATTCAAGCAGTTCCAAATTCACTTAATTATGCACTCATTTAGTCCATATCTCTCCTCTTCATCTGTAAAAAAAAATAGAATATAAAGCTTTAGCAAATGATTTGCTGAAATCTGGTTAGACAGTATCTAGAGTATTGTCCTATTCACTTGGTCTGTCAGTCTTTTATTTTTTTTTTTGATTTCTATTTTTTGATTTTTTTTTTAAATAAATTTATTTAACTTTTTACATTCATTTTCACAAGATTTTGGGTTCCAAAATTTCCTCCCTTTATCCCCTCCCCCCTCCCCGATACACTGGACATTCTAATTACCCATATCACCAATCTGCCCTCTCTTCTATCATCCCTCCCTTCACTCACCCCATCTTCTCTTTTGTCCTGTAGGGCCAGATAACTTTCTATTCCCCATTACCTGTATACCTTATTTCCTAGTAGCAAGAACAATACTCAACAGTTGGTCCTAAAACTTTAAGTTCCAGTTTCTCCCCATCCCTCCCTCCCCACCCATTCCCTTTGGGAAGGCAGGCAATTCAATGTAGGCCATATCTGTGTAGTTTTGCAAATGACTTC
>JAQQSK010006359.1:0-14470 GCA_028658325.1 Potorous gilbertii
TCCTTCTAGTTGCTGGATGTGAGCCTTTATAATAAGCCCAATTACAGAAACTGTATTGTCCCCTCTCAAATAACCGCTTTTTTCTTCAATGAGGAAAGATGCTCAAGGCTATGCCAGAAATGTGCATTTGGACACCCTCCAATGAACTTTTAAATCTGACACAATGATGTAGTAGGACTTTTCTCCAGCATCCTGGAAAGAAAGGCTAGGATGGCCAGCACTAGTTTGGAGGAGGCTTGGCTGTCCAATCTCAGGAAGCTACTAGTCAAATGGGGAAGACCGTAGAGTATGATGGAAAGATGACTGGCTTGGGAGTGAGGGAAGCTGGGTTCAAATCCCACCTCTGATTCTTAATTACTTTGAACAAATCATTTAACCACTCTGAAACTCAGTTTCCTCATCTGGAAAATGGGGGGAAGGGTTGGACTACATGGCCTCTGAGGTCCTTTCTTATTCCTGATCTCTGATCCTCTGATATGTTGCCTACCCTTAAGAAGTCCCAAGCTGCTGTAGCCCCTGCCTTGGGGGAGTCATTAGGGTGGGGGCAGAGTGGGCACCTAGAGTTGGGAGACTTCAGTCTGAGGGGGGACCTCAAGACTTTTTCCAAGATATCATATTCTACTGTGTTTACCACAAAATATTTTACACAATGGATGCTTAATAAATGTTTTTTGAAAGTAGGAGGGCTCTTGATACTATGTCAGTCAAAGATCAGTTGAAAGAATTTGAGATGCTTAACCTAGAGAGGAGAAGACTTGTGGGGGAATGTGAAAACTCACCCCAAGCATCTGAAGAGCTAGAATCGAGAGGAGACATTAATCTCATTTCTGTAGTTTCCTAGGGCGTATCTAGCATCACAGTTATCAGCCAGAGCCATCTAAGTCCAACTATTTCACTTGACAGAAGAGGAAAGTGAGGTTCTGGGAGCTTGTGACTCATCCACAGTCACACAGGTAGGAAATGTCAGAGTTGGGATTTGGGACTCAGGTCCTCTGAAACAGAGCCAGGATTCTTAAAAACAGATATTGTAGACAGTTTTTCCTTTGAATCTTATTTTCA
This sequence comes from Potorous gilbertii, assembly GCA_028658325.1. NCBI lineage: Eukaryota > Metazoa > Chordata > Mammalia > Diprotodontia > Potoroidae > Potorous > Potorous gilbertii. The sequence continues at coordinate 1,060 of JAQQSK010006359.1, forward strand.
TTGACTTTTGGTTTCCTGTTTTTATTTTATACATTTATTTTATGTTATGTAATGGAAAAACTTGTTTCATTCCATAAATTTAAAAAGACATCATGTTAAAAGGGGTCTATTGGCTTCACCAGATTGCCAAAGGAGTCTATGACACAAAATAGTTTGTTCTAGTCCAACCCCTTCATTTTACCAAAGTGGAAATTGAGGTTCATAGACAGGAAGTGAGTGGCCCAAAAACAGGGTGCTAGCAGAGCTGAGACAAACACAAATGCCCCAACTTCAAGGTGGGAGTTTTCTTTAGCAACCCAAGCTATCAACACTGGACCCTCTTTTTCTTTCTTCCTGTTTGACATTGCTGGGGTTAGGTAACACCTGTAGTCATCTGAAAGCTGCTGCATTAATGTAGGCATGTATGGGGTTCCAGAGGCAACAAATGTTTTATCCAGCAGCCCAAATATGCCTTCTGCTTAATGCTGGCTCCCCTGCAGGGGGGAGGCAAGGATAGGATATTGGAGGTGTACTGCAATTTACACTTGCACCAGGAAGGCTGCATTTTGCATGGAGCTGGGACTGACAGATTGACCTGGTGCAGCATTCCAGATCTCATTTTCTATGCAAATCCACAAAGCAGAACAGAACAGACATGAGCACTGAATCTGGCACTGGCTTCAGGGGAGCCTCAGGGACTTCTTGGATTACTTACTGAATGAATTCAGGGCTACACCAATGACCCTCACTAGCTCATCCTCCTCCAGGCCCACTGCCCTTTTCGAATTCTGGTCTGGGACAGGGAGTCTGTGAGAGGACACCCAATCTACCCAATGTGACCCTGTAGCAGACTGGCACAATGAAGGAGGATATCAAAAATTGGAAACTGGAGCTAGCTGGAGCACTGAAGTCATTCTGTCATCCCTCCCTTGGGGTAGATATGCTAGGACACCGGCTGCCAAAGGCAGGGATGTTGAGCGGGTAAGGTTCAGTTTCAGTCATGAAGAAAAGAATACCTGATTGAATGGTGGTCACCTTCCCACGCTTCCTTATTTCACAGGGTAGGATCAGCTCCATTCTTCAAAGGTGTACTGAGCTAGGATCCCATGACCCTCTGACACTTATCCACCTTCATGTTGTGAAAAGGGAAAGCCCTTCCCCTTGAATGCCTGGTCTTTAGGACTCTAAGATCAGATAGAGTACTTGACCTAGAGTCAGGAAGACCTGAGTTCAAAACCACTCTCAGACGCTTGCTACCTATGTGATTATGGGTAAGTCATATAACCACTACTTGCCTCAGTTTCCTCACCTGTAAAATGGAGATTATCATGGCACATACCTCCCAGGGTTGTTAAGAAGACAAAATGAGATATTTGCAAAGTATTTTGCAACCCTAAAGTGCTACATAAAGGCTAGTTATTATTAAGAGGAGGTTTGGAATAGCTTCTGTGGGGAGTGACACAGGGAATCAATTAGGGAGGAATAAAAGGATTGCTTTGTTTTACTAGGGTCCTGCTGAAGTAGAATAACATCAATTTATAGTGTACTCAGTAAGCACAGATGAGATTTCTTCTAGTTTCATTCAGCAGGAGAAAAGGAAATGGTGGGAGAAATCTCTGTCTTATCTCTTTTATTACACCATGAGCTCCTCAAAGACAGAGAAGGTGATTTTTATTCACTTGGGTATTTTCTACAATGGCAAGCACTTGGGTGGGACACATAATAAGTAGTACTTGGTGAGCATGGGAAAGAGCTGAAGTCCAAAGCATGGCTTTGGAGTTGGAAGATCTGGGTTAAAATCTCCCCTGGTGTTTTCTATCTTTGAGACATCTAACCTTGGTGGACCTCAGTTTCCTCATGAGAGGGCTGGAGCAGATGGCCTCTGAGATCCCTTTCATCCCTAGATGATGATCCTATGAGGCTAAGGAAGCCAGATCTCAGGTCATACAAGAGAGCAAATGCTTTATACAAAAATGCTGGCATATCAGATGCTGAATCAGGGCTAGAAACATCTCAGTGCATCATGGGTATATCTTCACACTGTAGCCTCAGAGACAGTCAGAGTGTTCAGGAAGCTGATTGGGAAGCTTTCAAGAGGGAACTGGGACAAACTGACTTCTAATGGTGAGGGAGAGGTGTCTAATGGGAAGGGTGAGGTGTCTGCAGCTGCCCCTATCTAAACCTTATTCATTATTCAAAGACCAACTAAATTCTTTCCTTCTGCAGGAACTGTTTTCTGGTTTTTCTGCCTCATAAACTCCTTTCCTCTACCAAGAAATGAAGTTTGGATTCACTCAAAGAGCTACACTTAAGGACCTGGAGGATCACATGTGGTTTCCCACTGCTGAAGCTTCTATAGTTTTCATAGTCTGGACTGAATATAATTAATTCATGTGTGTTAATTTTGTCTCCCCAGGAAACTGCAGGGTTCTTAAGGGAAGGGATCATGTCTCAGCGTTCTCCTGTTTCCCCTGTAGCTCTTTGTATAGGGCTGGATACACTGTGGGTCTCATTGATGGACTGATTAATTGATTGAAGATTCCACTGTTTCCTACCAGCTGGCACTGCTTTCTCTGAGTATCAACACCTAGTAAGTCTATCCCTGAATTCGCCTATTTCCTCTTTGGCATCCAAGACAGGGTTCAGCTGCTCCACACAGTCTGGGGAGCATATTGACTGGCAACCATTGGAGTACCCAAATAAGTCCCATGAGGAAATATTTCTCCAAGGCTCTGACCCTAGGGGGAGGGGGCAAAGAATGCCCCATTAAACTCCAACCTAATGAACGGTGTCTGGGCACCTGGCTACATGAGGTGTGGGAGTACCCAAAGAGAGAAGCAGACATTAGAGGTAGACACCAGCAGCCAGAAGGCATCTCCCTCCCTCCCTATTCCCTCCCACTACCTTTTCAATGTGGTGAAACAGAAACATGTGGGTCAGAGCAAATATACTGAACAAATAACATTTTATTTTTAAAGCTTTCCTTCCTTCTCTTCCCTCCATCTCCCACATCACTAGATTGATCTGTTGGGCCTCATTAGCTGCCTGAGAAGCCAAGGCAGGTTTCCTTTCCAGGGTTCAGAGATCCAAGTGATGTCCCTTCTACCTCCCCTCTCCAGACCTACCTGAACCCTCCCCCACTTCTCTATAACCAGAGTCCTGGTTCATCGAATGAAGGATTCGGTTCCCTAAGCCCCCATCCAAACCTAAATTTTTCCACTCCTCAGGTCTTCTCAGAGCCCATCCCCACCAAGCATTAGTGACTGGTCTTCTGACTCCCTTCTCCTCACCATATCTCTGAGGGATTGAGTCAGAATAGTCTTTTTGGGATCTCCCTTCTCCCAAATGGGTTTCATGGGATTTTGAATTAGAAGAGATATTTTGATTTCAGCTGGTTCAACCTGCTTGTTTTACATATGAGGAACTTGGGGTCCCGAGAGGTCATAAGTGATTTGCCCAAGGCCACCTAGGTCATTTGAACCCAAGTGCAATGTACTCCCCTCTATGCCAATCTGTCCTACTCTATGGCATAGACCTAGAGCTGGGATCCCATCGGGGAGGAAGTTCCCCAGAACTGAACTCTCCCTGACAATAAAGATCAGCAGCTATTCTGCAACCTAGGTCCTAAGGTCATAAATGTGGGGTCAGCAGAGACCTCCAAGTCCCTTCATTTTACAGATGAGGTCCAAGGTCATACAGCTAGTAAAGATCAACGGCAGGAGTTCAACCCAGGTGTTCTGACCCCAGTACTCTTTTTACTGTGACATTTGACTATCAGTTTCTTGAGGGCAGGGACTTTTATTTTATTCATTCATTTATTCATTATTTAACTTTTTTTTTGGTCTCCCCAGTGCTGCCTGGCACATAAAAGGCACTTAATGTAGGCTGACCAAGCTGTCTCCCGAAGGCATGTCTTTAGCTTAGATTCCCTTCTTACCCTCACAAGAAGTCTACTTTTCATTGCCCGAACAAACATTTATTAAGCACCTACTAGGTGCTTCACAGTGATTATTCTCCATTTCAGAGTGATCCAGGAAGTGATTTTACCCAGGAGGGCGAGGGCAGCGACTCCTCTCAGGTTGACTGGAATGGGGTAGTGGTGATGGTGAGGAGAGACTGAAATTCTTTTCCATTTCTTAACTCTCAGTTTCCCCATTGGAGGGAGTAGGGACAATGATGGACATATAGAAATATAGTGTGTGACATATGCCAGGAATCAGCGCAACGTAGACAGCACAGAGGGCTAAATCTGGAGTCAAGAAGGCTTGTGTTCAAATCCTTCCTCAGACATATTAGCTGTGTGACCGTGGGCAAGTCATTTAACATCTGCCTGCCTTAGTTGTCTCAGCTGTAAAATGGAAATCATAATAGCACTTACTTCTCAGGGTAGTTGTAAGGATCCAATGAGATATTTGTAAAGGGCTATATAGATGCTAGCTATAATTATCAGTGCTATGTCCTTAGCAGGGATGGTTTTCAGGAATGGGTTGGACAAGTTGACTGATGAGTTCCTGACTGAAATCCTGTGATTCCGTCACTTACTAGAGATGGAGGTGTAGATGGCGAAGGCCTTGAGGCTGGTCATCTCCTTCCTACGAGTCATCTCCACTTGAGCACGGAAGATGTTTTCCCAGGCATAGAGTTTGAGAAGTTTGATCCCCCGGAGCATTTCATTTGTCTTTTTCAGCCTCTCATTGGAATATTCCTGCCAGATTTACATGGAGTTAGGTGGGAGTTAACTCTATGACCATGTCATCTCCACCTTCCCTCCTCCGGCCATTCATTAAGCTTCAGTGGCTCCCCCACTGGGATCATATAAAATAAAAACTCCTGTTTGGCCTTTGAAGCCCTTCTCATCTTTCTGATCTTCTTACAAATGACTCTCCTTTGAGAATTTCCTTACTGAAGTCACACTAGCCTATTTGCCATTCCTTGAGTCACCCTCCTCCTATCTCCAATGCCCGGAATGCTCTCCTCTATCACTTTTATGCCTTAGATTCCCTGGCTTCCTTCAAGACTCAGATCAAATGTTACCTTCTGCAGGAAGCCCTTTCTGGTCCTCCTTCCTGCCCTACCCATGGCCTTTCCCCCTACAATTACCTTGTAGCTCCCTCAATACAAGGATTTGTTTTGTAAAACTTGGACTCAGTCAAAAAGTTGTACCCAAGGACCTAGAAGATCACATGTGGCCTTGAGGCCACAGGTTCCCCACCCCTGGCTTAGAATTATGCTTAGTGCATAGTTAGCACTTAATAAATGCTTTGATTAATTGATCAAATGAAATAATATTTGTAAAAATTGCTAAGCACAGTGCCTGGAACATAGTAGGTACTATATAAATGCTTGTGCTTTTTCCTTCTCCCTGAAAAAGACATGTAGTCTCTGGGCATCATAAGAGTTTCCATAGTCAAAGGGTCCTAATTATATTAGCTTTTTAAAAAAACATTTTATTTTTTCAATTACATGTAAAAACAATTTTCAACATTCATTTTAATAAGATTTTTGCATTCCAATTTTTTTGTCTCTCTTCCCCTACCCAAAATGGAAAGCAAGTTGATATGGATTGTGTTACATTCACTTTTACATTTGGGGCCTCACAACTAGATGTGGCTTTAATTTTCTACACATGATCATTTCATTTGATTCTCAAAACAAGAAAAATTGAGCTCTTATCAACAGATGAAGAAACTGAGGCCAGAAAGGTGTATTGACTTGCTCAAGGTCAAGGGGTAAATCAGTGGCAGGACCAAAACACTAATCCAGGGGTTCTGTGGGTTCTGCTGCTCAGAAGTTCTACTTTCTAGAGCCTACTCACACAAGAAATCAAAAAAACCAGGTTGCTCCAATATTCCTGCTTCACATGGACTAGAAATGAGTCTAGGGGCACACATGTTAGACTCATCCCTCTGCTGCCAGTGATCCCTTCCCACACAAGACCCTCCTAGTTGGACTCCTCTGCACCTAGTCCCCATCCCCTGCTCTTCAACTGGCTCTTCTACCAATCTGCCTGATTGGCCCCCACTACCAAGTTGAAGTTCTGATCATGAGCTCTCTTGCTCCACAATGATTTATTCCCTGCCACCTTCTGGACAGAATCCTCATGCATGAGTCCAAACCAATCTTTCTAGCCTCATCCCTTTCATATATGCCATGTTCCTTCAAGACTCAGCTCTTAAGAACATTTTACTACATAAAACTATTCCCAATTCCCCCATTACTAGTGTATGTCCCCCCAAATTATCTTGTATCTAGTGACTTAGTATTTGATTTTTTTTGCATTTTCTCTTTTTATTTGTTCTGTCTATAGTTAGTATTGTTGCCTCCAACATTATGATATAAGCTTCTTCCAAATAGGGATTTTTTTCATTCTTTGTACTTATATCCAGAGAACCTGGCACATAGTCTATACATTTGTAGCAAATTTTTTGTTGAATGATTCCAGCCTCTGTTTCCCCAATGCCTTCCAGCTGTTATCCCGCCTCCATTCCACCTGCTGAAATATTCCCCATCCATCAAGGTCTGGATCACTGGCCTCTTCTTCCTCCTTCTCTAGAAAGCCCCCCTTTCTTCATTTCTCTAAGCAGAAGGGTTCTCTCTAGTTTCTGAATGAATATATGTTCATTCTCTCTTCAGTTCATATCACCCTTGACTCAGTACAATCTTTATTTGTTCATGTTTGACCTCCTTTGCTAGAGATCAGCCATTAAGCATTTACTAAGTACTTACAATGTGCCAGCCACTGGGGCTACAAATTCAGACAGCAAACATTCTCTGCCTTTAAGGAACTTACATCCTATTGAAGACTGTGAGGTCCACGAGGGCAGGGATACTGTGCTCATTGATCCTTATGTATCTCCCTTAGCACCTAGGTCAGGGCTTTGTATATAGAAGGTATCCAGTAAATATCTATTTAATTAAAATTTTGTTGAATTAAACACTGGCCTCTGTGCCTTTGCTCATCCTGGTCCTTCCTACTCCAGAACACACTTCTCTTGTTTTTGACTATCCAAATCCTATCTGTCTTTCAAAATCCAGATCAGGCTCCATCTCCTCCATGAGGCCTCCACTTTCTACTCTAGCTTTCACTGATCCTGCTGGCTCTTCCTATGGAGGAAGTTTGGCAGAACTTTGGAAAGAACACTGATTGTAGAGTTGGAAGTCCTTGATCTAACACTTGCTAGCTGGATAGCTTCAGGAGAATCACTTAACCCTTTGAAGTCTCAGTTCCATCATCTGTAAAATGGGACAACAATGAGGCATACGCTTTGGAATATACCTCATACAGCCATTGTGAAACCTTTGAAAACTTTGAAGTGAACTGTACATGTGAAGTCATAAAAATATGAGGCTTTAACATCAGCTTGTTTTATATTGTTAAGTGCTTTGTGTGTGAGTCTTTGTGTGTGTTTCCCCAACTAGACCATAAGCCCCTTGAGAATAGAGGCTATGTCTTCCATTTCTCTATATCCCCTGGGGTAAACCTAGCTGGTTTACTAATTAGGTCTTGGAACCTCTGTGAAATGACAAAGAAGACAAGAAGTCTTCAGGACTACAGTGGCAAGAGAGTTCCCTGAAGAATTTGGGGGAATCATTTTGACTGTTTTCTAGGGGAGAGCTAGGTGTTGTAGAGGCAACTTGGTGGTGCAGTGGATAGAGGGCTGGGCTTGGAATCAGGAAGATCTGAGTTCACATCCAGACTCAGACACTTATTAACTGTGCAACCCTAGACAAGTCACTAACCTCTCTCAGCCTCAGTTCCTCCATGTGTAATATGGGACATTACCTACTTCATAAGGTTGTCATGAGGGCATACAATTTTATACACACATATATGTATATATACACATAATGTATGCTTTATAAACTTGAAAGTCTACAAAAGTACATTTTTTAGTCATTTTAGCCATGTGTGAGTTTTTGTAACCCTATCTAGGGTATTCTTAGTTTGGAATAGTTTGCATTTCCTTCTTCAGCTCATTTTACAAATGAGAAACTGAGGCAAACAGGGTTAAGTGATTTGCCCAGGCACAGCTAGTGTCTGCATAAATGTTAGATATTGTTAATTGAGAGGGGATGAGCTATAATGCAACCCCATGATTTCCCTTCATATTCCTATAACCTTCTGGTGAAACAAAGGGTTTTCCCTGGGATATGGCAGCTTGTGGATAGGCTGAGTCAGAAACAGGACATCCAGAGGGCATCCTAGCCTTGTATCTGTTCTCTACTATATGATTCAACCAAGATTCAGCTAGAGAAGAGGAGGAAGAATTAGCAAAGAAAGAGCATCAGTGGCTGTTGGGGAGAGAGAGAGGACTCAGGCAGCAGAAGGACAGATGAAGGTAGACAAAGGCATGCCTTGAAGGTACTCACCAACGTGCTCCTCTGGGCTTGGGAGAGCTTGGTAGCCACAAAGTACTGAATAGGAGCCAAGACAATGATGACCACTGCTCCAATTAAGGCACTGACCCCAAGGAGGTAGTAGAGAAGAATCACCCCCACAATGATCTAGGAAGATCAAGGAAAGACACATTCAATTAATTGGATCCTGGATGTGGAACCAGAAGGGACCACTGAAGCTGTTTAGTCCAACACTCATCTTATAGATGAAGAAATTGAAAGCCACTGTAGTTCAGTTATTTGCCCAAGTCAATACAACAGGAAACATTAGAGATGGAATTCGAACCCGGGGACTTTGACTCTAGAGTTAGTGCTCACACCCCAAAGCTTCAATCAATATTGACTGTGGGATTGCTGTTGTGCAACTGCTATAGGCACTGGGGACACAAAGACAAACAAAAAAAGACCCCTTCCCTCAGGGAGCTTCCATTCTGGTAGAAATATATTCAAACAGATGAGTATAATATAATTTGGGGAAGGAAATAGCATTGAAAACTAAGAAGATCAGGAAAGCCATCCTGTGAGAGGCTGACTTGAGCCTCAAAGAAAAGAAAGTCCAGAATCCTCCAGATCTGTCAGCCAACTCCCTAAGGCTTCATCTGCAGTCTTCTCATGTTCCATAAAAATCGAAGGGTATGGTGACTTCTTTGCTCCTTATATCTTCAGAATTATTCCCTTCTCAGTATGACCCTTTAAATGATAGGATATTTCAGAGCCAAGAATCAAACATGACTGCCTCCAGCCCAGGTGGAAGACTGATAAAATTTGTGGACTGGAAACTCTTTACATTTTTCTAAAAGGCTGGCCTTACTGTAAATTCCAATCAGTTCTATTGACACTTGGGTAAGCTGAGGGACAGGATTATACAATTTAGTAAGGGAAAGGACAGACAAAACAATACCTCTCACTCCCAGTCCTATTGCCTTGGTTACCACATGGTAGGGTTAAGTTTTGAGGCATTGCCAGCTAGTCCCTTGTTGACAGCTGGGGGGAGATGGGGGTACAATACTCCAAGTCAATGAAACTTCAGCCTTTAAGGCCCTCAGCCTGTTCAGTTCACTAGGTCATTTTACTTATGCCCAGGGTGGGTGCAGGAATGGTTCAATCACCCCACCCATATTTATTCACAGAATCAGTTCAATATCCTGAATTGTTACTGTTCATTTTTCTTTTCCTGGCAGGTTTAGTGTTTTTATGAGTCTGGTGAATCACTTCAGAAAAGAGAATTGTCCTATTCTCAGACCTTAGGAAAATGATTACTTGCTCATGAATATTTATGAAAAATGCATATGGTTCCCACCAGTGCCTAAAGCTTTTAGCTCAGAGAGAGGCCTACAGAGTCTTTCTGTTGGAAATCCAGGCCCTTTCCCCATGTGTCTTGTTTTAGAAGATACCATTAGAAGACCTAATGGCTACCTATAGAGAAAAGGAAGCTGAGGTCCACTCTCAGTAACCTCAAATTATAGTAATTCTAAGTGACTTGTTTCTTCGGGGAGCTTAGCAGAGGTTTCTTCCATTCTCACTAATCACAAAACTGTCTCTGGCTTTACAAATAGCCTTTTGAACAATTACTTTATCATATGGTTAATGAACTAAGGTTGGGAGAGTTCATTAAAAGAGAAGGTAACCCTGCCTACCCTGCTAATCCCTCATCACCTCCTCCAGAAGACCCCCACTGGCCTCTGTTCCCTTGTCTGCTTCACTGGTTCTGTCCACAATAAGAAGCAATTATGTGACCAGCAGACCAGACATCAGAAATTAGCAGGGATATTAGTAGGAATACCAGCCATATGCCCATATTCCTGACTGATCATTAACAGCAGGACATCTGCTCTATGGCCTGTCTCTTCTACCAAGCTGAGCATTTGGCTGACATGCTATCACTTATCCTTACTGTGATGACACAGACATCTATATCCCCCAGATCCCACGGCCAAGAGATGATCACCATTCTTAGTCTTCTGGTTAATGCCCACTCCTCCAATGTTTTGCTCCTGCTCCTCAAAACGTCTTCCTCCAAGGGTCCAGATGGCCCACACCAAAGACAATATTTAGTCACTGGGTATGAATACCAGAAGTATGGGATTAACACTTGCAGGGGATGGGGGCAAAGGACAGCGTTAGGAACAGTTCTTTCCATTTCATCCTTTATTCTTGCAATACTTGTCTACAAAGTTGTATTCAACTTATTATCTAGTTCATATCTCCTCATCTTGTCTACAAGAATGCCATGAGATGAGAAGACGGAGTGAAGCACATGAATACAGTGGGATATATAGTGCTATAACAATGAATATGAAGAATTCAGAAGAGCATGGGAAGACTTACATGAACAGATGCAGAGTAAAATAAACAGAACCAGGAAAACAGTAAACACAGTGACTACAACTATGTAAATATGAATAACAACAAAAATGGAAGTGAATGCTGTACAATTATAATGAACAAGCTTAACTCCAAAGAAAAGATGAGAAAATGCAGAGCTTGGGGTTGGAAGACTATTAGTATGAAAATGCTACAGGTCAGACTTTTTGAAATATTGGTTAGTTTTGCTTAATTAGTTTTTCCTCTTTAATTTTTTATTATAAAGGATGCTTTTCTGGAAAGAAATGGGGGAAAGGTCCTTTTTAAACCTGGGGCAGTTTTCCTAAAGGACATCTTAGTGACTTTGGTCTTAAGTTTGGGGAATGAGATACTAGCCTCTCTTTATAACCCTTTCCCTAAAGTGTCTGCCCCATGCAGATAGAAAGCATCTACTCAGAGATCTTTCAGTCAGGAGTGTCATCCCCCTCTGCAAGCACAGGACCAGGGTCAGTCCCTCTTAATACTATGAGACATTCTATCAAACTTTTTGCTAAAAATGAAAGTAAGCTCTATCTACAGCAATTCTCTGATTTACCAGCCTAATAACCCTGTCAAAAAGAGAAGTCAGGTTAGACTGGCATAAACTATTCTTGACAAAGCCATGCAGTTGATTTAGCAAGTCGCTTTGTTGGCTCAGTTTTCTAACTATCAGTTGCATTTTTCAGACTGCCATCTCTGTGAAATAAGAAAAGGAGGCACTGAATCATAGAACATCTGGGAATGAAACATAGGAAAGATATTCACTCACAGAAAAGATTCGGGCAGTGGTGGAAAGAGTATTGGGCTTAGAATCAGGAGATTTGGATTAGAATTCTGTGCAATCTTAGATAAGTCACTTTACCCAAATGGGCTTCATTTTCTTTTTTGGTAAAATGAGTGTATTGGACTAACTGATTTCTAAGAGTCCTTTTAACCCTAAGCATTGTGATTCCATCTGTGATAGTGGTGACTACAGCCTACAGAAATTGAGAGACACACAAGTCTGAGGTAGAAGCCAAATATAAAACCCTGGAATGTAAGGGAGAAGACTTGTGTGACTCTCATAGGGGGATGACCTCTCAGCTCTTACCTGTGCAGGCATAGCCCAGAGGTTTGGGCACAAGAAGAAGAACCACATGAGCTGGTTGGTGTCAATGGCGACCAGGTTACAGATTTGTCCGGCTGTCATTTCTCCCATGGACAGGTTGGATGTGGAAAGATGCATGATTTTGTTATAAATCTTGGTCTAGGAACAAAAATAGAGTACTTCAGTCACACAGGGGAATGATACTTTCCTTCCTTCATATCATGACTCAATCAATTCCTATATCTTCGAAGTAGAGTTTTACTTATTGGACAGATGGCAGAGCCAGAGAAACAGGTAGGGATGACAGTGTTGTGTGGAAAGAGAAATGGACTTTGACTAAGGAGCCTTTGAATCCTAGCTTCTCCTCTTATTTCAGACTGTGTGACCCTAGTAAAGTCAGTCAGTAGATATTAAGTACCTGCAATGTGCCAGGCATTGTACTAAGTGCTGTGAATATCAAGAAAGGGAAAAGACAGTTCCTGCCCTCAAGGAGTTTACAATCTAGTGGCGAAGATAAGGTGCAAACAACTATGTACAAATAAGCTACATACAGGTTAAACAGGACATAACCAACAGAAGGAAGGCATTGGAATGAAAAGAAATCGGGAAAGACTTCCTGTAAAAGATGAGAATTTATCTGGAACATGAAAAAAGTCAAGGAAGCTGGGGGTGGAGATGAAGAGGGAGGACACTCCAAGCATGGAGGAGAACCTGGGAAAATGTCCAGAGTTTGGAGATGGGGTTTAATTTCTCCTTCATAGTAGAACTCTTTTAAAGATTAATTTGTAAATTTTTAATGATATTTTTTGATCTCTTGATCTTACAACACTTTCATTTCTGAATATATTCACCTCTCTTCCCCTACATAATGAAAAGTTTAAGAGAGAAAAAGGAGGAAAAAACCAAGCAATTTAGCAAAGCTAAAGCATCAGTTGACTCTGACAGTAAGTGTAATGTTCCATACTCACACTTTGTCACTTTGGCAAAGAAGTGAGTGAGGCACATTTCCTCATCTCTTCTTTGGGGACAGACTTTGTCATTATCGTTATTCACTGTTCAGTGTTAAATTCATTGTTCTTGCCATTTATTTTTGTATTGTTTTTGTAATTCTTATTCCTTTCTGTTATCAATTCGTCTTTGCATTCTCGGAATTGTTCATACTGGTCATTTCTTATGGTGGTCATGAATTCCATTATGTGCATAAATCACAGTTTCCGCAATTTGTTCAATCATCCTTCAGTTAATGGGCACCTTTGTTCCCAGTGGATAGTAACACTTTTGTGGTAAGAAAAAACAGGGGACAAAGTGGGTACCGACAGTGGATACAGAACGGAGTTTGGAGTCAGGAAGACTTCAGTTCAAATCTAGCCTCAGAAACGTATTAGCTGCATGGTTTTGGGCCAATCACTTCACCTCTGTCTTCCTCAGTTTTCCTCATGAGATAATGTATGTAGGGTGCTTAGTAAACCTTAAAGCACCATATAAATGCTACTTATCCTCCTCTTCCTCATTATTATTCCATGAGGAATGAAGAATAGGAAGGAATTGATAGAAACATGGGAAAACCTGTTTTCCCGTGCAGAGCGAAGAAAGAAAAACTAGACT
>JAQQSK010006360.1:0-14469 GCA_028658325.1 Potorous gilbertii
CAGAGGCCTTGACTCCTGTGTCTTTCCCTGATGGTAAGCATTGTTCTTCCTCATCAGAATGGAAGGTAGGAAACATCTGGTCACCAAGAAAGTAACCTTCTATGGTCTTATTTTTTTCCCCTTTTCTGGGCATTTTCCCAGCCAGTTACTTGACTTCTGAGAGTCCTCTCCACCCCCGCCTATATCCACCCAGCTAGTGTTTGGGTCTGAGATTCAAATGCTGCTCCCCAGCCTCAGGGTTTTCAGGGGCAGACCCAGCTGCTATTCAATGTGAGCTTAAGGTCTGGTGCTCAGGTGGGGGCAGGGCCGCCTACCAGGCTCAGTTCCCTCAGGGGGTTTATGCAGAGACCTTCTGTAATGGACCTGCCTCCTCCAGGCGCCTCTGGCCGCCTGCTGCCTCTGCTGCTGCCTCCGAGGGGGCCTGAGTTATGGAGATACCCAGCTCCCCTCTTGAACAGCCCGGAAGTCTCTCACTGACCTGTGCATCTGTGGGTGGAGGGACCCCCGTGGCCACTGGAGATTACGTCCCTGAAGCCTGCTCAGATCTGCTCCTCCCAGGGCTGCACGGCCAAGGTAGTGCTGGGTTTTACTCTGGTCCCCTGCGTGACGGACCTTTGGTGAAGGTTTTTCAGGTTTTTCTGGAACAGAAATCTCTTCCACTCTGTTGTTCTGCGGCTTCCACCTCTCCAGAATTTGTTAGGAGTTCTTTATTTTATAGGCTGTGGTTTCAGAGCTAGCATAAGTGTGTCTTTCTACTCCACCATCTTGGCTCCTCCCCCCAGAGCAGATTTTTCTAAACAAATATCACAGTAAAAAATTAGCATAGTTTTAAAGAACTTTCTTTCTTGAGGACACTCTTAAGATTTATATGTGTTTAAAGATGAAGGTTGACATTGTGGGAAAAAGTGTTGAAATAGAAGACTCAGAAAACCTAGATCCAAATGATCCCTCTAGTGCTAGTTGTGTGACTTATAGTTGAGTCCCAAGGCCTGTTTTCTCTTTTGGAAGGGAGGGGCAATAATTCCAGTAGAACTTTCCCCACAATATTGTTATGAGGATCTAATGAGAAATTATCAAAAATGCCTCATGCATCAAAATACCATATAAATGGTATCCATCTACTTTTACTCATATGCTATCATCCCTAAAAATGCATTTTAAAAAATTGTGATGCAATTTAGTGAATAGCATTGGACATAGAATCAAGAAAACCTGAGTTCAAGTACTGTGTGACATTTTGCTTGTCTAAGCTCAGTTTCACTAGCTAGCTAATGACTGTATCTGCAACATCTGTAGTATTCATCTCAGTTCTGAGGATCAAAGGAGTTAATGTATGTCAATTGATTTTTGAAGACTTTAATGCACATATATGTGCCAGTTACTTGAATGTCATCAATGAAATATCTATATTCTGTTGACTTTTAGTGTATTAGAGCACAATGTCTTTTGGTCATTTCACTATTTGACTCAGCAATCCTGTGTCTTCACCATTTCTGAGTCATTTTCCTCATCTGTAAATAAAGAGGTTGGCACAACTCTCTTGGAAGTCCCTTCCAGCTCCAACATTCTAGGATTCCTTAATGTGGAATATCAGCAAGCATTCTCAGGGGAAAACACAATGACTATATATTAACAGCTCATATTATACCCAAAGTGTAGATAAGCACAAGAAAACAAAGTGACATCTGAGGCTCTTAATCACCCAAGAACTAATGCCCAGCCTCATGTTAGATGCAATTATGATCTGATTATGTTGAGTTGCCATTGGAGTGAGAAAAGTGAGTGATTGGCAGCAGGGAAAAATGCCCCTTCCAAAAACAATTCCAGAGATGTTGAAAATGACTCTCTGTCCTCTGCTTTTCTTAGGATATTTTGTACCCAGTTAGAATGGATCCCCCCCAAAAAAGTGTTATGTGTGTGCATCCAAGTAATCTCGACCAACCAGTACATGAGGAATACTACCAGTTATTGCCAGGAGTAGTGACATGTGGCATATATAACTTTCTTTTCCATGCCTTCGGTTCATCTATAATTCAATGCCAATTTATAGAAGGCTTCTTATATGCTAAAGTGGAGAGAGCACAAACAATCCCTCCTCTTCATCTTCAATACTGTGACAAGGCTGTGAGTTGTTTTGAGTGTACATTCCCACGACATAGGCAAGATTACTTTCTCTGCTACTCCTTAAAGGATAGTTTTTATGAGTTTCTGTGGTTGGAAAAAAAAAATCATCTGATGATCCTTCTAGTGACAAGCTTCTTTGACTTTGGGCTAGTCTTCAAATGGTGGATGTCTGTTAGAGGACCTGAACCATCGGCTTCGTCTTTGAGAACCTGTGATCACTTTATGATAAAGCATTGGACCCATAAAAGAAAGTTATCACCACCAGTGTCCACAGTTAAATAGTTTAACATCGAAAATGGATATGAAATAACATCAATCAATAATTAATAAGCATTTATTAAGTGCTTATGATATGGTAGGTACTGTGCTAAATAGACAGATAGGGGGCCCAGTGGATAAAATGCTAGTCCTGAAGTCTAGAAGACTCATCTTCCTGAGTTCAAATGTGACCAGCTGTGTGACCCTGCAAAAGTAACTTAACCTTGCTTGCCTCTGTTTCCTCATCTGTAAAATGAACTGGAGAAAGAAACAAATCATCACAAAAACCCCAAATGGGTTCATAAAGGGTCAGACACATCTGAAAACAACTGAACAAAGAATATACCAGGCACTATGCTAAGCTATGTTACCATCTGCTTTGCCACTGTACCCTAAAAACCATAGGGCCTTTCTATTTGATTTGTAGCTGAAACTTCTTATATGTGTTCCTTCCCGTTAGAACGTCAGTTCCTTGAGAGCAAGGACCACCTTGCTTGTAGCCCTAGAACTTGATATGGTGCTTTGTACATAAATTCTTAATGAATGTTTTTTCATTCATACAACAGAAATATAGTGGAAGTTCCCTCCTTAAGGGGCTTCAGTTTTTACAGAAAAAAAGAAAGAATCTTAAAAAATGCATTGCTGGGGTATTTGCAAGTTCATGTTGGATACCTTTGACTTTGTGGTCCACAGTTGCTGCTTTTTCTCAACACAAGTAGATAGATGGTCACTGTGGTTTATTAACAATTAACACTAAGAAAGCTAAAGATTAGGAAGTCTGTTCATGATTAACATTGCTTTTTTCTGTAAATTCAATTTATATCTCAACACCACGATAACTCATGAAAGGTTCCTCTCTCCCCATCCTTTTTTATGAAGCACTCCTACCAGAAGTTGATTGAATCATGGAATTTTAGAGCTGCAAAGTACTTTACGGATAATTCTAGTCCAAATCTCTCATTTCACAGATCAGGAAACTAAGACCCACAGGGAGTGAAAAGATTTGTTCAAAATTGCACAAAGCTGGAGCAAACCAAAATGAAAACTCCATCAACCCTTGAGCAATCAACCAATTAGCATTTATTAAGCCCCTTACACTGCGCTAAGTGCAGAGAACGCAAAGAATCTTATGTGTTTCCTCAATTTGTTCTAACAGGCTCTGAAGATATAGTTTGGGGGTAGGAATAATACGGTTTTCTGACCAGGTGAAAGATAATCTTTACACATGGAACTCTGAGAATCTTTTGGAATTCTCTGCATTGTAGTTGCCAGATTGGACTAAAGGGAGAACTGATTCCATTATGGAAGGAAGGAAGGAAGGAAGGAAGGAAGGAAGGAAGGAAGGAAGGAAGGAAGGAAGGAAGGGGAGAGGGAAGGAGGGAAGGAATGAAGGAAGGAGGGAATGAGGGAAGGAAGGAAGGAAGGAGGAAGGAAAAGAATGTATTGAGGTGTTTTCCTAGTCAAATAAACTTATGAGAGTAGTCACGGCAAGAGAAAAAAAGTGTTTACATTTCTACATATATCTGTGTAATAATATTTTTCAACAGATTTTTCTTGGCTTTTGGTGATATAAGCAAAATATCTTTACATTTTAATTGAACCATTTTTGAGCTCCTTCCCTGCAAGGCAAGTTGTTTTCTTTAACTTGTATGCTTATGAACATGCCCAATCCTGGCTGTGCTTTGTGCTGACCATTCTAAGGTTTTCAGCTCCTTTCTACCAATATGCCCTACCAAAATGTATTCCCCAACAAGCCAGTTTTGCCCAAGTTGTCTGTGCTACAAAAACTCCCCCTTGGTTGAAATGCTCAAGGGTTTTCTTCACTTGACCCATTTCAGGTTTGTGATCAAGAAAATCTGACTTGGATGGCTGAGATGATGAAAGCAAACTCTCAACATCCTGAACTACAGTTGCGACTCAGCATCTTGTTCCTTTCTCTTAGGCAAAATGTTCTGTCCCTTGCTTTATTTCTGTAGGAGTGGCAGATGTTTCAAACACCTGGCATTGAAACTGCATTGTGTGTGAAGTGAATTCTGTGGCTCTTTCTAAGTTTTTTTTTCAAGGTGTCAAACAAAATATGTAGTTGGAGTTCTCTGACACTTATCCTCTTTAAAGGTTTGTTCTTCTTTAAAATATGTGTGTTTGTGTGTAGGTATATGTATATATATATATACATATATATATGTGTGTATGTGTGTATATGTATATATACCTATACCTACATACATAGTAAACAATTATGAAATAAATGTTCAGGAAACTCTAAGGTATCTTCTCTGGAAGAAAAACCAAAGAACTCCAAGTGAATTTCATTGTATCTAGTTTGGGGTAGCTTAAATGAATACTTGAAAGTTTTCAAAATATTTGAGGTATTAATATGCAAAAATTGATTCCTATGTCAAGTGTTTTAGCTAATTTAAATATATGGTTGCTATTTGTTTAAAAAAGGGTATTTCTGAGGATGAACAGTATCTTCTATATAGTAGGCTTTCACATGTTGAATGGATAAATGAATTTACATGGAATCAATTGTTAAACATGAAATACAATGTTCTTCATTTAATTGTCTAGGGAATGTCCCTTGACTTTGGAGTTGCAGCTTAAAACTGAAGAAATGGATTTTTCTTCCACATATATATGCATGTATACATACATATGATTTTATTTTAAATTAATGTCATAATCTTCTTTCCAGCTTTTCCTTCCTTAAACTCCTGTAAAGCCACTCTTAGAATAAATTTGAAAACTTGAAATTCTTAATTGGATTTAAAAATGATACATAGTCATGGAAATAGACTAACATGTCAAGTTACACTTTGTTGAGAAGAGAACTTGACTGATAAATTGTCAGATAAAAAGTTTTCTTTACATGTAATTGTATGCATACTAGTATTTTATAAGCCAGTAGTCAATGAACACTTAGGGATACAACGAAAGGCAAAAGACAGTCCCTGCTGTTCACAATCTAATCTAAGGATCCTGCCACTTTAAAATGAGAGAGTCTACATCAGTCTTTTAGTATTTCAAAAACTTGAGATTTCATTACATTGAGTTTTCTTTCTATGAAAATGACAACTCCTACAAGCCTAATAGATTTCAAGAGTCTCTATTACAACCAGGCTTCCACCCAAATCTGATACGTTTTGCTTGCTGCTACTTTGGTAGTTTCAGATTGACAAAGAAATTGCTGAGCATGACCAAGAACAAGATACGTGTTGTAACTGTAGTTCAGGGTGTTGAGAGTTTGCATTTATTATCTCAACCATATAAATAAATGGTGGAGTTGGTTCAAGAGGTTTTGAGAAAGGAAATATGGTTTCTTTGAGAAACATTATATATTGTATAAGACCCCCTCTTTGGGACCAACTCTAGACATATGAAAATAGAAAAAAAAAACCCGCAACATGTCAAGGAAGCCTATTTCTTGATATCACCAATTTCTGTCTCTCCCTAGAGATTTTGAAAAATTTCCATTATATGAGATTGGGACCCTTGGTTTGAATGGAGATATCTCATTTTCTGCTGGAGACTCATTGACTCTGTTTATTTTCTGATATATTCTAATTGATATAACTCCTATATTTTTTCTTTGCTGTCTGCTTGTTTATTCACTGTGTGCTATTTGTGACAGTCTTTTGTATAACTCTAGGTGGCACAATAGATAAAATGTCAGGCCTGGAATCAAGAATACTCGTCTTCCCTAATTCAAATCTGGCTTCAGAATGTTCTAGTTATATAACTCTGGGTAAGTCCTTTAACCCTATTTGCCTCATTTCCTCATCTGTAAAAATGAACTGGAGAAGGAAATCGCAAAAGAGATAGCAAACCGTTTGGAATACAAACCTAGAAGTGGTATTACCATCAAAGAAAAGGGAAAAGGACCTGTATGTACCAAAATGTTTATAGCAACTCTTTTTTTTTGTAACAGCAAAGATTTGGAAATTAAAGGAATGCCTATAAATTAAGAAAAGACTGAACAAATTGTAGTATATGATTGTGATGGAATACTCTTATGAGATAAGAAATGATGAGAAGGATTGTTTCACAAAAACATGGGGACGCTTACACTAAACTCGGGCAAAGTGAAGTGAGCAGAACCAGGAGAACATTATACATACCAACAGCAATACTGTAAGAATAATCATGTGAAAGAGTTAGTTAATCTGATCAAGGCAATGATCCAAGACAATTCCAAAACATGCATGATGAAAATATGCATCTCCAGAGAGAGAACTGATGAACTCTGAGAGCATATTAAAGAAAACTTTAAAAAAAAACTTTTTCTTGGATTTTTTTCTGTATTTTCTTTTGCAACATGGTTAAAATGAACCCTGTTTGCCTCAGTTTCCTCATCTGTAAAATGAGCTGGAGAAGGAAATGTCCAAATCCTCCAATATCTTTGCCAAGAAAACCCCAAATGGGGTGATGAGTTGGACACAAGTGAAATAACGGAATAATAGCCCCCAAAAAAGTATATATTTACTTTCTAAATTTCAGAGAAGATGTTAATTTGGGTCATAAGATCATTGATTTAGCCTGAAAGTCTTTAGAAATAATTAAATCTAACACATTTAGTTTCACATATGAGGCAACTGAAATTTATAAATATTACATCAAGTGGTACTGTGCTAACCACTAAGGTTGGAAAGAAAGGTAAAAACAGTCCTGAAGGACCTGGCAATCTAGTGAGACTTGCCCAGGATGAGACAGTTAATTGTCTGAGATGAGATTGTAATCCATGTCTTACTGACTAGAAGTCCATCCACTTTGCCACCTGAATTCTTAGAGCAAGTCACCTCATCTGAGAAATCCTCATACCATGATAGAACAGATCCTGGCTTACTCCCTATACCTATTTCTAGTTTACCAAGTGTTTTCCTCAAAAGAATTCTTTCAAGGTGATCAGTTTAAGTTCATGGTATTGAAATCTGACTGTGGCCTCTCAAGAACCCATTGAGAAACAGGTCCAATAACTTAAGATTATTTAGTGTTTGAAGACAAAGCATTGAGAACTCTAATACTCTAAGAGAACAAAATCTTCCCATTTATTCCTTGAGCTTAACCCCTTTGTTTAAAGGATGGTTTTATTCTTGGCGCCATAAACCCTGTCCTATGATAGTATTGGAAGCTACTGAATCATTGTATTAGCCACATGAAACAGGAAGCTACCTCTTTGGTAGAACAGGTTTTCCATCTTCACAAAAAAAAATATGAAAATATATTTTTGCATAACTTCACATGTATAATCAGGAGGGAGAAAGACTTTAGAATGGAAACATTTCAAAAAAGAATCTTAAAAAATTTGCATGTATTTGGGAAATATTTAATGAAGTAAATAAAAATATATTTAAAAGGAAAAACAAGACTAAAGTGCTTATTTCTTGCCATAGTCTTTGTTTGACTTCTATATCCTTCAAGCACCTAGAGCATCTTTACACCAGAAGGAGGGATTGGACCAGAGTTTTAGTATAGGGAATATACAATATAACTTGGAAAAGGTTATTATAACGACTTTTGTTATTGCTATATTTTTTGTAACTTGTAATACAACCTGACTCCATTTATAGAAGAAAAAGAGTAAATTTCTTGATTAACAATACTCTAGGTTGGATAATAGTTGGAAAAAGCACATGGTAAACACATCTTTTACTATATGTGTCAAGACTGTGTAGTTACTAATCATTGTATGTGGTGATAAATTGAGGCAGAATAGAATTTGTCCTATTGTCCTTCTAGTTCTACATTGTAAATATTACCTAAAATTTCTATCTTCTTTGCTTCTATAGATGTTGAATGTTGAATGAAGATGCAGAAAAGCATGCAACCGTTCTGACTGGATCCATTACAAATTTAAGTTAAACAACTTCAATTGGATCTCACTGCTGTTAGGCAATCCTACTCCACCTCCCTTATCAACTCACTATCACCCTCTCCACAAGAACTCTTTCAAAACTTTTCACTCTTCCTCAAACCTTCCATGGTTCTCCTACCCCTCACTTCTGAGCTGAGAGCCTTCTCACATTTTACAGAAGAAACTGAAGTTGTTGCTGTGAGCCCCCTCTTCTCTCCTTTTTCTCCTCTCATTCATATGCCTCCTACCACTTTCTCCTTCATTCATCTCACATGATGAGGAGGCCTTACTTCTTACCAAGGCTAACCTCTCTACCTGATCAATCAAATCCACTTCATCCTGTCTTCACTAACAAATTTCTCCCTCTGTCACCTCTACTCTGTTGCTTATTTTCAATCTCACTCTGCGTGTTGGCCGTTTTCCTACTACCTACAAACATGCCCATGTTTCTCCCATCCTCAGAAAACTTCACTAGATACTTCCATCCCCACTATCATCCTATATATCTTCTGCCCACTGTGGCAAAATTCCTTGCAGAGGAATAGGTACCCCCCCACTTTGTCTTCTTTTATGCTCTACTGAACCCATTACGATCTGACTTCCAACCTTGTCATTCCACTAAAACTGCTCTCTCAAAAGTTACTGATGGTCTCTTAGTTGCCAAATCCAGTGGCCTTTTATTAATCCTCATTTTTTTTCAATCTCTCTGTACCTTTAATATTGTTGATCACTCTCTCCTCCTCAATGCTCTCTCCTCTCTAGATTTTCAGGGCACTACTCTCCTAATTCTCCTCCTATTTCTCCAACCACTTCTTCTCAGTCTACTTTGCTGAATCCTTATCCTTATCAAGTCCTCTGACTATAGGTGTCCCATGAGGTTCCATCCTGGGCCCTCTTCTCTTCTCCCTCTATACTACTTCACTTGATGATCTCATCAGTTCTTATGAAGTTAAGTACCATCTCTATACCAATGATTTTCACATTTATCTTTCCTACCCAAATTTCTATGCTCACTTCCAATCTTGCATCACCAACTGCCTTCCAGATGTCCAGTAGACTTCTTCAACTCAACATGCCCCAAACCAAATTCATTATTTTTTCCCCTAAACCCTCTTTCTCCTTCTACTTTCCCTATTACAATACTGTACTCCCATACTTCATGTTCACAACCTTTGTGTCATTCTCAATTCCTCACTATCTCTCACCCCTCATATCCAATCTGTTGTCAATTATGCCTTTGCAACATCTCTCCAATATGCTCCTTTCTCTCCTCTGACACCACCACTACTCTGCGGCAGATCCTCATCACCTTGTCCCTGGATATTACTACAATAACCTCCTGGTGAGTCTGCCTTTTTCAAGTCTTTCCCCACTCCAATCTATTTTCCATTCACCCACCAAAATGATTTTCCTAGAGCACAGGTCCAACCATGTCACTCTCCTGCTCAGTAAACTTGAGTAGTTTCCTATTGCCTCCAGGATCAAATACAAAATCCTGTGTTTGACATTCAAGGTCCCTCATATCTTAGCTCCCTCCTATTTTTCTAATCTTGTCATACTTTTTTCTCCTCTGACTTCCTTTGATCCTACAAACAAGACACACCCTCTTTCACCTCCAGACCCTGGAATTTCTTTCCTCCTCATCTCTGCCTACTGTCTTTCCTGGTTTCCTTCAAGTCACAACTAAAATTCCATCTTCTACAGGAAGTCTTTCCTAACTCCGTTGTCTTATTTATTCTGTTTATAACCCATTTGTACCTGTTTGTTTGCATGTTCTCTCCCCTGTTACATTGTGTGCTCATCAAGGGCGGTCACTCTCTTTTGACTTTTTGTATCCCCAGCATTTAGAACAGGGCAGTTAATAAATGCTTATTGACTGACTGATACAGCTAGAAAGTCTATAGTAGGCACTATATAAATGCTACTATTATTATCAGACTGAAGGCCTGGCCACTGGAGACTAATAACAACTGACATTTATACGGCATTTTAAGCTTTGCAAAGTGCTTTACATCTATTATCTGCTCTGAGCCTCAAAAACCTCTGGTTTTTGCTTTTGTGATCATTTGAAAAAGAGAAGTGCTCCATCCACCAAAATCCTTCCCTAATAAAAAAAAATTTGTTCTGTTGTGGTTTTGTGATTATGGGAAAGTAGAATTAAGGCTTCATAGCTTAAGAATGGTAACCCACAGGTATACTCTTGAGTCTAGGTATTCATTTTCTATTTGAACCTATGTATACAGCACAGCCAGAGAAACAGTTAAACAACTTAAGCAAAAAAAAAAAAATAGGGGTGGGGTGGGAAACAGGGGAAAAAATGTTACCAGCATTTTTTTTAAACAAAAGATATGAAAATGCCAGGCTGTTCTGGGTATGCAAAATTTTTTTTTCTTTTCATACATATTGACAGCCAGAGGGGGGTTATTATTGAGAATATGGGCAAAGTTACTGCCAGTTTCTGCTGGTACTCATGTTTAAAAAGAAACTATGGAAACCAGAAGTAGGAATATTAATTAAGTTCAAATTTGGAATGTTTGTCAGTAGTGGTTGAATGAATTCAATGAAGCAACCTGTTGGGTTGTAATTCAGCGTTTTGTTAGTAATTTAATAGAATGTTGAACTTTTCATAAATTAACAGGTTTCAGTAATCTTATTAAGAGGTTATATGTTGATAAGATTAGCCTTGGAATGTTGTGGGGTTATTTTCTTTTTTAATTTTGATTAAAGAACTAGTATTCATTTTCTTTCAAAGTCATATAATCTATTTGGTATTATGCCTATTTCAATTAATGGAAGAAAAAACATATATTATTAAATATTTTGGGTCATTCATGCCATTTCAACTCAGGTGTAACTAATAAAGAATAGACATATAGAAATATGTCTGTATAAGTTATATACATATACACATACATATATATCCTTTTAAATTATGCCCTCTCATATTCAAATAATAAAGATATCTATAAAGAAAAAATATAAAATGAGAAAAATAAATCAATAGGACTTGCCAGATTAGTCCTTTAGAAACTTTCTACTTTATATAAAAAATATACAGGGATATTCCTAAAACTATCTTAATTTTTGTTTTTGTTGGAAAGATATCAATGTTGCTGGGGGAAAAAACAACCTAAAAATCAGCTCCAATTAAACAAGAGGGGGAACTCTACAAATGCAGGTTGTAAGAAAACCCCCAAACTGTAAATTCAACTCTATGGTTTGCTGACTTTTATTCCAAATAGAAGGCAGCAGATGGTAACAATGCACTTCTCATAGATGGTAGGAGGGAGGCAGTCTTGTTTTAAGTAATGCTGTTTCTGGGCAGTAATCCAAAATGCGCAGTAGGCAGAAGTTAAAAGGAAGTGCTTGCTTTTAGGTTTTTAAAATATATCCCTTAATCCTGAGTGATGATTGACAATCATGATTTTGAGTATGAGGTGCCCTTCTTTAAACTGACAAGTTTGATGTTATTTGTATATCTAGTATGGCTTTTATTCATCTCAAACTAAGTGGGAGCCCATGCAATTGATGCCACATTTCAGAAGTGATTCTGGACTGTTAGTCTAGTTACAAATGAGTGAGGGCACAGTATCTAGTCTCTTTGAAATTTAAGGATGCTGAAAGGCAAATTTAGTATTAAAATGATTCTTGCTGAGTAAAACTGCAACTTTTAAAATTGTAATTTACCAGAAAAGAAGCAGTCTGTAAGACTATATTATTCTTGATTTGATTGTTTCCACATCTTTGTATTTCTGAGTTATCAAAATGCTGCTCTTAAGTTGTGATTTGTTGTTGCGATGTTAGGACATCAGTGAAATTTTAGTGAACCAAATTCTCCTGCTCTAGATAGAAGGATGTGACTCAGTCTAATGTAAGAAGAAAACAAGGAGGTAGTTAAGCTTCTTTCTTTTATTTTTATTGCTCCTAGACTGTTTATCTCATACCATTATTGCAAAACAGATTTAAAACTTCATATTATTAAACTCAAATTCTGGAAGACAAATTTACAACCCAGGGAAGAATAATATTAAAAATGAATCTTGCAATCACCACAAAACACCAGGGATCATTGATTAAATTATTGAAGACTTTTAAAGTGGATAATTCAAAAGCTGACCCTTTCCTTGTGGCATGACTAATAGGCAGAGGCAGTTAAATTCTGTTTCCTGGAACTGCCTAAAACTTTCCCTGTCCAAGAAAAACAGGTTTATGAGAAGTGAAAAAAAGTTATATATGAAGCCAGGCTGGGACACAGACAGAAGGGCAAAGAGACCATACACAGAGCACAAGAATAAACTATGTTTAGCAGCTGATCTTGCCATGTGGAGAGTGGATAGAATTTTAGTAGTTTTTTTTTTTCTATATCTTCTGCTGTGGCAGAGACAGGCAAGATGTTGCATGGGAACATCCTTAGTTTCATTGGTAAGGACGTTGTGTAGGCATCTGTTACAAGTACTAATTTCTGAACCACATCAACTAAGACTTTCTTTCTGTACAATGAAGTGACCATTCAGTTTTGAAGTATACTCCTAAGTTAAAGATTATTAACTTAAAAATTGTTCATCTTTCAGTAGCAAAAGCACAAAACCTAGACTTCTTTGGTATGTAAAGTGTCAAATGATTTACAAGGAAATAATGAAAGAATATGAAGTTCGAATCTGAATCAGCATGTAAGAAGGGACAACACATCTCTTTCTTATTTTTAAGGTTTACAGAGCACTTTATGATCCTGATTGAGATAGTGAAGCTGTTATGGGAAATTGTCATAAAATAGAGAAAAAACTGGCTCTGGAATTATACTATTTGGATTTAAATCTCATTCTTGTCATTTATTACCTACATTATCTTGAACAAGTCACAGCTTTCCTGGGTCTCACTTTTCCCTATCTGTAAAATAAGTGGATTGAATTAGGTGGTTTCTGAGATCCCTTTCAACTCCAGATCTAAGTTCCTTTCATCCCAATTTTTATAGACAAGAATATGGGTCTTCAAGAGGCAGAAGACTCTTTAGCCTAACACAAAAAAGAAATCCCTATAGAACATACTTGACAAGTGTTCATTTCACTTCTATTCGAAGACCTCCAAAAAGGGAGAACCCTCCACCTCAAAGCAGTTTAGTTCCCCTTTGGACAGTTCTAATCATAAGGAAATTGTTTCTGTCATAGAATCTAATTTGACCTCACTTCTGCCCACTGCTTCTTGTTCAGCCCTCCGGGGACAAATAGTACAAATCAAATCACTCCGCCAAATGAAAGTCTTTCAAATACTTGAAGAGAGCTCTCATGTCTTCTCACTCCCCAAGTCTTCCCTTTTCAGGATTAAGCAACCCTAATTCCTTGAGCCAGTCCTCACAAAACATGGACTCAAAACCCTTCACCATCCTAATTGCCCTTCTCTAGATACTCTCCAGTTTATCTATGTTCTTCTTAAACTACAAAAGAAGCCCACAGTTGAACACAATACTCCAGATGACATCTGAAAGAATCAGAGAACAGTGAAATT
Organism: Potorous gilbertii; assembly: GCA_028658325.1. Lineage (NCBI taxonomy): Eukaryota > Metazoa > Chordata > Mammalia > Diprotodontia > Potoroidae > Potorous > Potorous gilbertii. The sequence goes on from JAQQSK010006360.1 coordinate 13,736, forward strand.
ATCAACTCCCTATTCCTAGAAGCTTTGCCCCAACTAATGTAGTTCAAGACTGAATAGCTTCTTTTGGGGTTTCTACATCACATTACTGACTCAGATTGAACTTGAAGTCCACTAAAATCTAGATCTTTTTCAGGACAATTACTATATAACTATGTCTACTCCGCTTTATATTTATTTATTTATATTAATTTAATTTATTTTTAGTGTTCTATAATCATTACCATAAAACTTAGTTCTTCCCCCCCCCCACCTACCTTCCACTACCCCCCTCCCTCCCTGAGATGGCATACAATTCCATATAGGATCTACACATACGTTCCTACTGGATACATTTTCACTACAATCTTGCTGTGTAGAACTAAAATAAATGGAAGAAATCATATAACAAACCAAAACATTAAACATACACACACACACACAGAATTATCTGCTACATTCTGCAGTTGAATTTCATAGTTCTTTCTCGGGATGTGGAAGCAATTTGCCTTAAAAGATCATCAGAGATTTTTTTTTAAGTTCTTGCATTGTCAGATGATATAAGTCTTTCCAGGCCTCTCTGAAGTCTTCTTGTTCATCATTTCTTATAGCACAATAGTATTCCATTACATTCATATACCATAATTTATTCAGCCATTCCTCAATTGATGGGCACCCCTTGATTTCTAGTTCTTGACCATTATAAAGAGTGCTGCTATAAATATTTTTGTACATGTGGGACCCTTTCCCATTTTTAT
>JAQQSK010006361.1:0-14469 GCA_028658325.1 Potorous gilbertii
GCATAATTCCACCTGGCTATAGTGTATTATCATCATAATTAATTGCTATAATCTCTTTGCTAATATTTTATTTAAAATTTTTGCATCAGTACTCATTAGGGAAATTGATCTATAATTTTCTTTCTGTTCTGACTCTTTTTGGTTGAGGTATCCACACCATATTTATGTCATTAGAAGAATTTGGTAAAACTCCAAATAGTTAATATAGTATTGGAAACTATTTTTTAAATGTTTGGTAGAATTCACTTGTAAATCCATCTGATCCTAGAGATTTTTTCCTTAGGGAGTTCATTGATGGTTTGTTCAATTTCTTTTTCTAAAACAGGATTATTTTAGTATTTTATTTCTACTCCTGCTAATCTGGGCAGTTTTCATGTTTGTAAATATTTATTTCACTTAGATTTTTTTTACTTAGATTTCAGTTTCACTTAGATTATTATATTTATTGGCATGCATTTGGGCAAAATACCTCCTAATTATTGCTTTTATTTCCTCTTCATTTGGCAGTAAATTTGCCCTTTTCATTTTTGATACTGGTCATTTGGTTTTCTTCTTTCTTTTTAAAATCAAATTAACCAAAGATTGAACTATTTTATTGGGTTTTCCCCCATAAAACCAGCTCTTAGTTTTATTTATTAGCGCAATAGTTGTGTTATGTTCAATTTTTATTAATAGTGCCTTTGATTTTCAGAATTTCTAATTTTGGGGTTTTTAATTTGTTCTTTTTTTTTAGCTTTTTAAATTGTATAACCAATTCATTAATCTTCTCTTCCTCTATTTCTTTTTCATGTAAGCATTTAGGAATATAAAATTTCCCCTAAGTATTGTTTTGGCTGCATCCCACAAATTTTGGTATGTTGTCTCATTATTGCCTTCTCTTTGATGAAATTATTGATTGTTTCTATGATTGTTGTTTGTCCCATTCATTCTTTAGGATTAGATTATTTAGTTTCCAATTAATTTTTAATCTATCTTTCCATTTATTACCTGTAATTTTTATTTTTATTGCATTATTACATCATGATCTGAAAGGGATATGTTTAATATTTCTGCCTTTCTGCATTTGATTGTGAGGTCTTTATGCCCTAATAGATGGTCAATTTTTGTGATTTTCTTCATACATAAGTTATCTAAAATCCTGTTCACCTCCTTAACTTCTTTCTTGTTTATTTTATGGTTAGATTTATCCAGTTCTGAAAGGGGGAGGTTGAGGTTCCCCACTAGTATAGCTTTGCTGTCTATTCCTCACTTAACTTCTCTAAGAATCTGGATGCTGTGCAACTTGGTGCATATATGTTTAGCATTGATATTACTTCATTGTCCATGGTACGTTTTAGCAAGGTGCAGTTTCCTTCCTTATCTCTTTTAATTAGATCTATTTTTGCTTTTCTAAATCATTAGCTTCCACTTGCCCAAATCTAATTTTAAAGGAATTATTTTCTTCAATTAGCTTTTGTACCTCCTTTTCCACTTGACAAATTCTATTTTTGAAGGAGCTGGTTTTGTGCTTCCTTTTCCAGACTGTTGACTCTTTTTCCCTCTATAATTCTCCTGCATAGCTCTCATTTAGTTTCCCAGTTTTTCTTCTACCTCTCTTACTTGATTTTTAAAATCCTTTTTGAGCTCTTTCGAGAATACTTTTTGGTCTTTACATCAATTTATATTCCTCTTTGAGGCTTCATATGTAGGCATTTTGGCATTGCTGTCCTCTTCTGAGTTTGTATTTTGATCTTCCCTGTTGCTATAATAGCTTACTATGGTCAAGATTCCTTTTTGGTTTTTGTTCATTTTTTTAAAGTTGAACTCTTCTCCTGGGGCACAAGGGACACCATCCCAAGCTTCTTTCACTGAGGGATCTGGGGTCTGGTCACTGACTTTCTGCACTGGGGCCTCTGGAACAGGCAGCTTGCCCACTGCACTAGAGCACAGTCCAGCCTAGTTGCACCTGTTGTACTTTGGGTTCTGGAGCTGTCAGTTTGCCTGCTGCACTGGGGTTGGAGGTCTCACAGCTGGGGGACTCAGCTGCTGATTTGTGCTATGGCTAAGAGACTCCTGCTGACTTGCCTAGATGCTGCCTGTGCTGTTCTGTGTTCCCTTTTTATCCAAGTGAGACAGATCTTTCCTAAAGTCCTTTTCAGTTATCTTGGCCTGGAAAATTGTTTCACTCCATATTTTTGTGGATTCTATCAATCCAGAATTCTTTTAGAGGCTTGATTTAATTTTGTTTCCAAGAGAAACGAGAGAAAGCTCAGAGAATTTCCTGTCTTCTCTCTGCCATCTTGGCATCACTGTATTTGTTTGTTTTTCATAAGATCAGTCATTCATAAATTCTTTGGTTTCTGCCTGTCAGATTGGTCTATTTATGTTAATTTCCTGTTGAGTTTTGGTAATTCAAATTTTTTGTAGCTAATCACTTAGATGCTTTAGGTCATCTCATTCCTACAGGGTATCCTGTATTCCTTAATGAAACTCCTTGTTTCATGCTGGTTGCAATCTCTCCTTTTTCATTTGTAATTTTGTCGGTGTGCATTTTCCTCACAGGTTGGTCTGGTTTGCTAATAGTTTGTCAAGTTGTTGGTCTTTTCCTTAAGTCATCTTCTGGTTTTATTCATCATTTATTCTTGTTTTTTTTTCCAATTTGTATTTCATTTCCTATTCTATTTATTCCTGCTATTAGCTCTGTGACCTTTTCTTTACTTTAAAAAACAACAACAAGTAAACTGTCCCTTACTTTCAGTCTTCATGCAAAAGTCGGATGGAGAAGACATCACTCTATCTGGAGCACTGGGACTGCTTTCTGGTGACAGGATTCAATGACTATCACCTTCTTCCTTACCCAGTTTCTTTAAATGCAAATTTAATTCATTTCTTCCCTTTCTCAATAAAAGAAGATGCTGTGATGTCAGTTTGTCTCCAAGAATTTCTTTGGCCGCCTCTTGTTGATGCTGACTTGTAGCATTTTTAGCATTGTCTATTACTTCTAGGACTAAATACAAACTTCTGTCCAGCATTTGAAGCTCTTCAAAGTTTGGTCCCTACCTACTCTTACATTCTTCTTACACACTATGGCTTCACACTCATTCTATGAGGCAGCTGCACTGACATCCTTGGTGTTCCAGACTCCTAATTCTCCATCTCCTCTTTCTGTGACTCTGCACCCCTGCTGACTCCATCCCTAGAACACTTTCCCTCCTCCCAGATGCCTTTTAGAATCCATGGTACCCTTCAAAATTTAGCTCAAGCACCTCTTTCCCCATGAAGCCTTTCTTGATCCACAATAGCTGCTAGCATCCATTCTCCCCAAATTATCTTGAATTCACTTTTTATACATTTTGTATCTGTCCATATTGAAAGTGATCACTTTCTCTTTTAGCCCAATGGCTGAGACATAGTAAGTGTTTCAATGATTACTGATTGGCTGGTTGGCCAATGTCTAGCTGCCTCACTGTATTCTGTGACCCTAATAGAGAAACATAGGTATCATGGGAGCTAGTTAATCAGATAAAAAGATGCTGCTGGGAATTGGGGACCAAGACCTGGCATAGAAGTATTATTTGGGTTATTTGTTTGTTTTTTACTGGTATGGTATCATGAAATTCCTGGGTTTGCTTTATCTGTGGTAGATGCTGGACTTTAATGGGAAATTTCCAAAACCAAGTTGCTTGATGTTAAGAACATTCTCTTCTGCAGAGAGAGCATAGAAGTGAATAAGATGCCCTCAAAAATAGGGAAACACTTGTTCTAGGGGAATCACAAAACAATAGCTTAGACTAGGGGTGGGGAGCCTATGGCCTCGAGGCCATATATGGTCCTCTAGGTTCTCAAGTGTGGCCCTGTGATTGAATCCAAACTTCACATATCAAATCCCATTAATAGAAGGATTTGCTCTATAAATCTTAGACTAAGCCAAAAGATTGCATCCAAGGACTTAGAAGGCCACGTGTGGCCTCGAGGCCACAGGTTCCCCACCCCACAGGTTTCTCACATAGACGGTTACAGAAAAGGAGAAGAAAAAGTCAGAACACCAGTAAGATCTATTGTGGTTTTAAAATAAATATAGTCACAGGCAAACCCTCCCCTCTCCCCCTATCTTTCAGTTAAAGAATTGTATTGTGACAATTTTTCCAGCTATGAAGAGGAAGAATTGGTTTAATAGTTTTAAGGGACCTAAGCCAGAGTAGAAGGAATGAAGGGCCCAAGGCACTAGCTCAGATCTCCTCTCACCAGGACTGCTAAGTGCTACTTTGAGGCTTATCAAAGATTCAAGGGAATTTGCCTGGCCCTGGAACAAACTGCTAATAACCAGGGCTATGAAAAGATTCAAAAGACATTTTTGAATTCCTACCAAACTATGGGGGTAGAGGTGGGGAAGGGGCATGAGATGAGGTGCTGCTGGGAAAATTACCAGCAAAGATGGTCCTGACAGCTGGGAGACTGGGTTTGTCTGCCATCCATGGACCTGACTCACTAGTGAGCAAGAGAAAGGTGATGATCAGCCCTAGGCATGGACAGTCTTATAAAGGAGAGCTAATAATCCCTTAGAGAAGCTAGCAGCAAGGGCATACAGATTTCCTTAAGGATTTTGTAAACCTAAACGAGGTACTTAGCAACATTAGAAGAGACATCTGATGCTGTTACTCATTTCTGTCCCTCTGGCCCGGGTCTTGTACCCTTACATCATCACTGTCACCATTACCATCACCATTCATGTTAGCTTAAAGTCCACAAAACATTTTTCTTCCAACAACCTTCATTATTATTTCTCAGATGAGGAAATTGAGACTTTCAAAAGTTAAGTGCCTTACCCAAGATCACATAGCTGAGAATTTGAGGTGGGAGTCTAACCCACTATAAGAGACTCACCGAATATTTGACAAACGGCTGTGTGAGAGTAACTAATGAAAAAGATTATGTGTTGTCTGATCAGGTGACTGAGCTGGGGATGGATTACACTCTGGAGCCAAATGTGTCCTTGACCACAGAAGACTATTATCCAGATTGGACACCTAGCCCCTGCCACACTGCATTCACCCAGAAGTTCAGCTCTCTGTTTCTTGCTTTTCTCTACTGCCTTCTCTTTGTCTTTGGACTGCTGGGAAATGTTCTGGTCATTCTGGTTCTGGTAGCCTGTAAGAAGCTGAGAAGCATGACTGATGTGTACCTGTTGAACCTGGCCATCTCTGACCTGCTCTTCGTCTTCTCCTTCCCCTTCCTGACACACTACACTCTGGACCAGTGGATCTTTGGGAACACCATGTGTAAGGTCATTTCGGGGGTTTATTACATCGGCTTCTTCAGCAGCATCTTTTTCATCACCATCATGAGCATGGACAGGTACCTGGCCATTGTCCATGCAGTCTATGCCTTAAAGGTGAGGACCACCAGGAAGGGCATGGCCGTCAGTCTCCTGGTGTGGTTGGTGGCTGTTTTAGCCTCTGTCCCTTTGCTGGTATTTTACCAGGTATCTTTAGAGGAGGGCATTCTCAAGTGCTACTCATTCTATGATGATAGAACTACTGAGTGGAAACTCATCACCCACTTTGAAATCAACATCCTGGGCCTTGTCATCCCACTCAGCATCCTTATTTACTGTTATGCCCACATCCTGAGGCATCTGAAGAGATGTCAGAACCACCAAAAGGTCAAGGCCATCAGGCTGGTCCTCATTGTAGTGGTGGTATTTTTCTTCTTCTGGGTTCCCTTTAACATGATGCTTTTCCTGAATTCCCTGCACAACCTGCACATCCTGGATGGGTGTGACTTGAGTCAGAAACTCACCCAGGCCACCCAGATAACTGAGGTCATCTCTTTCGCCCACTGCTGCGTCAACCCTATCATTTATGCTTTTTTGGGGGAAAAGTTCAAGAAGCACCTCTCTGATATCTTTCAGAAATATAAACGTTATATCTGGGTAAACAAAAACAGCTATTACTCCCAGGAATACACAGACAGATTATCTGTACCTCACTCAGCTTCTTCTACCACAGACTATATTTTGTAAAACAGGATGGTCCTGACCTCAGCAGAGAATGTTTGTATGGATTCCAGGGATGACAAGAAGGAAGCAGCGAGAAGATGTTTTGTCTACAAGGAAGACAGATATTTGCTATTTTCTTCTTTCCCTGCTTCATTTCATACAAGGCTATTTGCAATTTTCTGGATATATCCCCTGACTGATGCTTTTTTGGGGCAGGGGGAGTTAACCCAAACTAAATGCGGATTGCATAAATCAGGGTGCGCCAAGGATTTGTAAAAGAATTCTTAAGTGGGGGATGGCCAGCCTCTAACCATTGACTTTAATTTCATCTAACCTGATGAAACCAGAGGCATATGTAATGTAAATACACTAGACTGTGGCTCAGAAGAAGCTATGTTCTAGGCTTGTCTCTACTGCTAACCAAGTGTGAGACTGTGAATAAATCAGTGAATTTCTTTGTGAACAATTTCCTCCGACCTCCCTGCCTTTACCCAGGCTTTGTCCCTGGTCTGGAATGCACTCCCTCCTTACCTCTGCCTCATGGAATAATCCCCAACTTTCTTCCAAGCACAGCACATGGATGACTTCCTTCATAGTGCACCTTTCCAGATGCACTTTGCTCCTTTCCCATCAAGCTGTTAATAGTCAGCCATGTTCCTGAAATAACTTTGTATATCCTTTTTTAGTTACTCATATGTGTAAATGTTGTGGTTGCCAGTAAAATGAATGTTTCCTGTGTTTACATGGTGTTTGTATACCCAATGACAGCTTCTAAAATTTTCTTTTGCAAAACAATAGACACTTCTAAAAAAAATTAGTAAATTGCGCATATGGGATTTTACAAAGGCACAAGTCACTGTGGCATAAAGAAAAATGCAAGTATATTCTAAGTGCTTCAGAGAACTTTGGTGGAAACCCACCCATTTGCAGTCAAGCATTCAAAGATTGACTCAGTTCTGGGAATTGCAGTCCTGAGACTACCATGTCACAGAATTCTGATTTAGTTCTGGGCAAAGTTCTCACAAGCTGGAATTTTTTTTTAACATGACTGAGGGAAAGAGGAGAGGCTGGTAGTGACTGGGGAACAAGACAGAAGGAAACCCCTGCAGGGATTTTATGCTGTGAGTTCTGAGCCCAGAGACTAAGCAGGGCAGGCTGGTCTCATCAGTCAGCCCTCCACTCTACAAAACAAAGAATCATGATGAAGTTGGATTAAAGGATTGATAGTTCAAAGGGTGGCCACTTCTTGGCCATCAACTCAAGGACATTAAAGATTTAATTTCCTCCCCTGTGTCTCTCCCTGATAGATATTTTTATTTTTTCTATGTCTATATGTAGCTTTTATTCGTTGTTTTTTTTGTATTAAAAAAACCCTATGATCAAAACTTCTTTATGATGCATGTCTCTCTGTTGATTTTGTGCAGGTAAGAGAGCAACAGGGGATGCCTATGACTACTGGAAATATACAAAATTTAATCAGGACAAAGAACTGGATTCTGAATGGCTAGGATTTTTTAGGTTCAGATCTGGCATTTTACCTAGTTTGGGGTGTCTGGGCTGTCTTTGAAAGAGTTTATAGTTTTGATGTTTATAGTTATTGATAATCTAAAATAATAAAGAAAAATGATTCATGTAGAACAGAACGAATTCACCAGTAGGCTAAAACAAGTCATGGTTGTAACCAAAATTGGGTCTTTAGAATATAGGGTACATCTAGGGGAAACACTCTAGGCTCCTGGATAGTGGAGGAAGAAAGAGGTGGTCTGGAAGAGTCCATGCCCCCTCCTCTCCTTTGAAATTACTTGGGGTGAGGGAAGGTAAAGAACAAGAGAAAGTAGAGCCTTTTATTTTTATTTTTAAATGTATTTTATTTTCAATTCATGGAACAAAACAAGCATTTTCATAACAGTACAATAAAAAAGATGATTGCACATGAAACTGTAAATCTACTGGGTACAACTTGTTATTCCCTCCAAATATATAGCAAAGTTACCATGTAAATATCTTTATTTTCTTTTTTCTTCCCTTCTCTCCCTCCCCCACCCTAAAGATTGTTACCATCGGATACAAATAGGTATATATTTATATGTATGTATATATACATACATATATGTACATATACACGTATATGTAAAATTATTCTATACTTCTATTTATCAGTTCTGTCTCTGGATGCAAATAGTGTCTAAAGCCTTTTAAAAGTTTTTCAGATTTCCATTACATAGCCAAACTTTGTCTCAGAATAACAGCTTTATGGCAATAAGTGAATATGCCAAACCCCAGATCTGAATGCAGGATTACAGAGTCACTTCCAAGGCTGAGTCTACTCCAAGAACCCATCACCTTTTCAGGAAGGGAAAGAAAAGCAAAAATAGAAACCAGGGGACCAGGCACAAGTTCACCTATTTAAGCTGGTGTTCCATGCTGCCTATCCATTCTCCACACCCCTTAAACATCCTCCTGACGTGAGTAGAATCAAGATCCCAAGCCAAATGTTATCTCTTCTTTTAACTGATGGAGCACCCTGACCTTTCATCCCCCACATCCCTCACTCCATGCTGGCACAGGGAGGATCAAAGGACCACTCAGGGCTTGTAAGTGTTCCCAGTACAGGACCCCTGAATGGCTAAAGGAGAACCCAGCCCTCCCAAAGGTCATCCTGAATCAGGAAGGGCAACTCTAAATTGGGGGTCCCATAGAATGTTCCCTCTGTCCACTCCCCTCTCTGTTACACCATCTAATGGCATTGAATGACCTATGCATTTTTCCTCTGATTCTGTTCAAACTATCAGGTACTTTTAGGGTTTCAAAGTTTATTTCTTTTTCTGTTCTTTTGTTAAAGAGGCAACAAGGGATTGCTAATGCATTAGATTATAAATTCTTTGAAGGCTAGGACTGTTTTTGATTCTCTTTGTGGTACCTGGCACTTAGTGGGCCTTAATAAATGTTTATTGAACTTCTAGTCTTAGACGGTTGCTGGGGGAGGAGCACTAAGAGGTTAAATGTTTTTTTCATCTGTGTTCCCACAGCCAGTATATATAACAGAATCAGACTTGAATTCAGGTCTTCCTGATTCAGATACTGACTTCCTATCCACTGTTCTCCACTGCCTCTCCTAATATAAAACATAAATCAATTTTTCACATTCAGAAAACTTTCAGAAGTCTATGGTAGAAATAAACTTTAATTTTAAAGTATCTTTGAAGTCTTGAAATGAAAAATAATCACTTCCCAGTACAAAAAAAAAGACAGTTTATTGTCTGGTTCAGAGCAGTAATTATACGTTTGAATATACTTGAATACCCACAGATCAAGTGAAACTGAAAGATATGAAAAGAAAAGTTTAGATTTGACATATTCCCTTAAGAGTCTTTCTTCTTCTCTCTCTGTAGTTAGTGCTTTGGATCCTGACACAACACTAGAGATTGTGATGGGTGAACATCCCACCCTAGAGGTACCTGCAAGGAGTGGCCTGTGTAGAGGCTCTGGCTTGCCCAGTGCCTGAGTTATTGCATTTCTGCCTGTTCTGGAGAAGAGTTACCCTTATCAACGAGTGGAAGGGAGAACAAAAGAGGTCTGCCTAGCCATGTGGGATAGGCACTGGTGTGACCCAGGAGTATGGATTCAGTCTCTACTGTTCAATATGTCCAGGCACTAGAGTTTGTAGAACTAAGTTTGTAGGCTCATTGAAGTAGAGAGAGATTTTTTTCTTTGTATGACTTTTTTGTACTTATATCTTGAGCCTAGTACAGTGCTTGGTATACAACAGGGGCTTAATAAATATTTGTTAATTGGACTGTTTTAACAGAGTTAGGTTTTGGCAAAGCTGCTGGTCCAGCCTGCCCTATCCCTTGCCAGTCTTCCCCTTGTGAGAGTCTCATGTTCTTTAACCCCATGATCAAGGACTTCACCGAAGTTGCCCAGTGATGTTTTGTGCGTGGTCCTAGAGGAATGGGGCTCTAGTGTGCTCACAATGTGCCGTCGGGAGTGGGTGATCATCTCAGAACATTCTGTTCAAAGTGGAGCCATTGAGCAGAGATCTGTGGTCTGTGATGAGACAAGTGACTCCCAAACTAATGCCTGAGGCAAAGCTAAACTGAGAGCAGCCTTGGCTAAAATCAAGGAGGGAAATAGCCCGGATCTAGATGCAAGATGTCTATTGGTGGGAGACAGATCAAACAAGGAGTGGCACAAGAATGTAGTGGAATATGACTGTGCTACAAGGAACAATGAGTATGAAGATTACTGAAAAGCATGGCAAAATATATATGAACTGATGACAAGTGAAGAGAGCACAACCAGGAAAACAAGATTCCCACTAACTGCAACAATGTCAACTGAAAGCATAATGAAAACAAAAATAGAAATTGGATGCTGTGTAATTATGATTAGAAAATGTCCCTCCTTCACTTTGCAGAGGTGAGGAACGACAGATAGGGAAAATGAGAGGATGGTCAGATCTGATTCATGTTTGTTGATTAGTTTTTCTGAACTGATTTTTTTCTCTCTCTTTTCTAGAACCATTGGCTTCTCTTTAAGACTCCACTCAAATCTCACTTTCTGTAGGGGAATTTGTCCACCCCTACTCCCAGATTACTTTCCATATGCTATATATATATATATATATATATATATATATATATATATATATATATATATATAGTATATATGAATGCTCCTTTTAGAGGTTATTCATACATTGCTTTCCTCCATAAAATGTGAGTCCCCTGAGGACAGGAACTGTGTTTTTGCCTTTCTTTGTATCCCCAGCATTTAGCCCAGTGCCTGGTACATAGCAAACATTTAATAAATTCTTCTTATTGTTATAAGGCATGGTTTTCTGGGTTAGGAAAGGGAAAGGAACATGTTGCTAAATGATGGTGACTAAAAAGAAAGTTGTCAATTTTCAAAGATGCTAGGAAAATAATGAGGAGGGATGGAGGGGTTTGACTAAATTGATTCTCTTCCTGTCATTCTCTCCCTACTGCTTACAAATCAGTTGAATGTTGGTGAATTATAGTGGATTGAATTGACAGGCCATGATGTGTCTCTCTCTTCTTTACTTCCTTTGTGATAGGTTGGTTTTCCTGCTCTCATGTAAAGCCAGTAAAGGGAGGATCTCCTACCATTCTGTCTCAGAGTGTACAAACAACCAAATTATAGACCACCTGAGCTGCCATTGACTCTATTAGTCTAACAGGACTGACTACTCATTGCCCTTGCTCCACTCCTAAAAGTGCCAGTGTCTTCAGGAAACTGGCCCTACCAAGGGCTGGAAATTTGGACCAAGTAGAAAACCGCACTTCCAACTTGGTAAAGATAGTTCAAATTAGCCAGAATGTCCTTTAGCCTATGCAGTTTTCTGACACTAGAGAAATTCTTTTTTTCACATTCAACTTTGAGGAGAGAGTGGGAAACAGTATTTATTTGTAAGACCCCCTTCTCAAACAGCACAATAGCTTTGGGGGACCATCCTAGCTCACTTTCAGCATAGCCATCTCTGGATAATACTGGTGGGAAGAGATAGAACTCCTAGAAGGCTCCTCATCGTAATTAACAGATATTTGTACAGTGTTAAAAGATATACAAAGTGTACACAAGTAACAATGATTTCCTGAACTCTCACTGCCTGAAGGTTAAGTGTGCTACATTTCAACCTTTCCTTAGGGGATTGGAGGGCCTCTAATCACTGTCATTGTCTCAAGCCCCCACATATTATGTACCCCCACTTTTAGGAGTCCATGTATCCTGGTTCCAGCTTACATGTGGTCTTTCCCATCAGATTTTAAGCTCCTTGAGGGAAGGACTGTCTTTTGCCTCTTTTTGTATCCCTAGCACTTAGCACAGTGCCCGGCCTACAGTAGGTACTTAATAAATGTTTATTGATTACTTGATTAATCACTTAACAGTAAGATTACTTTTATGGAGAAATATTTACTTTAAAGGTATAGCAAGAAAAAGTATCATTGTCAACCCCCATCCCCCAACTCTCAGGGAGCATAATCTTCCTGACACTACCTAGGTTTTTGTGGAGGAGAGAGGGATTAGGTTCTCACAGTTTAACTTTGTTCCTACATAGCATTAGTCCCACCAAGTACCAAGTCCAAGGTTCCTGTGGGCTAGCTTTCTGGGACCCTTACTTCTCAGGGTTTTCCTTTTGAACTGGCTACAACCTATGACCTGGAATTCTGGATTCCAAGTTCCCCATGGCTCCAGCTTCTGGGTCTGTACCTAGAACCAAAAAGGACAAACTAAGCAGATTCAAACCTCAAGCTTGTTTCTTGCTGCCACTGGAGTTAAGGGGAGAGGATGGTGACCTTTCTCCAGCTTACTAATTGATATCCCTGCTACAAGTGAATGAGTCTTTCACCCCTGGATGCCACTGGAGAGAGAGGTAGGTATACAGATTCAAACAGTTCCGGATATCCAGATATCTCATGTAATGCTTAAAACAACCCTGAGGGGTAGGTGTTATTATAATTCCCATTTTAAAAATAAGGAAACTGAAGTTGAAGAAAACTGATTTGAATCACAGCTAATAAATACCTGAGGCAGGATTTGAGCGGAGGTCTTTTGGACTTCAAGTCTAAAACTCTTTGTTGGTTGCCTCATTATAGACAGGTTAGGTCCACAGAAGGTCAGTGTTATGATCAACTGAAAGACATTTGGCATTCAAAAATGCATAAGACTTAACCATTGATTTCTGGGTTTTGCCAGTTACAGCCACCGAATTATAACGTCCCCCTCAACCTTCCTATCTTTGATTTGTTTTCTGCTTTGAAAACCCCCTTAACTGATGTCCTTCTATTACATGGGTCCCCCACAGTTAAGCAGCTCATCCTAAGTCCATAGGTTAGAACCGAAAGGCACCTCGAAGCTCATATAGTCCAACCCATACATTTTATAGATGAGGAACCAAAACCTAGAAGGATGACTTCCCCAAAGCCACAGCGGTAGTCAGTGACAGAGCTGGCAGTTGAATCTACGTCTTCTGACCTCACATGGAGTTCCCATTCCACAACACCACAATCCCTAACTTTAAGCACTACTTCACTTTCATCCTCTTCTTAAACGCTCAGCTCGATACCTTCCATTTACAGTCAAAGAGCATGCATTTATCATGGCGAGAGAGTTCACAGCAACTCTCTGTTAAACCCATTTGCTAAGTTATAAGAAGGTTCCACTTCAATGGAAGTACTATTCATATAGGTGGATAGATCCCTAAAGTTATAAAATACTGAAGAAAGGATCAGCAAATGTAAATGAGTAAAAAAAAAAAAATTAACAAAAAATTCCCAGTAAAACCAGAAACTGAACCACACATATTTCAATAAAACTATAAATTTTAATAAGAATCATAATAATTTATTATGCCTGTGTCCACTTAAGATATATTTTTTGTCTGTGTACTTATGAGAAATTTTGCTGTTATCTTTATGTAGTTGTATTCAGTAGATGTGTTTTTTTCAAATTCTGCTTTCTTTGCATCACTATATGACTTCCCTTATTTATTAGTGTTCTTCCATTATTGATATCTTTGTGGGACAATAATATCAAATTAGATTGATATACCAGAATTTATCTCATCATTCCCCCAATTGTTAGGCAATCTAATGGACTGTACAATCTCCAGGAGGGCAAGGATGATATCACGTCTCTATCTCCCAGTTCTTAGCATAATAATCTGTATACAGCAGATGCTAAATAAATGCTTCATGCTGTGTTTGTATGGTAATTCTCTAACTCTTTTCAGGGTAAGCTGGGTCCTTTAGTGACTGCACTTCTCACTCTCCGGACTTGGACACTATGTTCCTGTTTGGGCACCTTCTGTAGCCCTTTACTTTCAACTCCCTTTTACGTGCTGTCTTCATCCATTAAAACGTAAGCCATGTGAAGGTAAAGACGTTTTGCTTTTATTTATATTCCCAGTACTTAGCACAGTGCTTGGCACATGGTAAGCACTTATTAACACTTGTTGATGCTTTTTCCTTAGGATATGATCCTAGGAGTAGACTCACTAAGCCAAAAGATATCTTTTTAATCTAATAATGCCAAGTTGCTAGATTAAGTGGCATGGGATCCTCTCTTTAAACAAAACTCTTGGGAGCAGCTAGGTGGTGCAGAGAATGGAATCAGGAAGATCTGACTTCAAATCTAGCTTCAGACTTGACATTTACTTAGCTGTGTGACCTTAGGCAAGTTACTTAACCCCAACTGCTTTGCTTTCCTCCCTCTCCAAAAGAAAAATCATGGTGGTGCAATGGTCAGAAGGCCAGACCTGGAGTTAGAAAGACTGGTTCATCTCCTAATTCTCCCACTTATGCAGCAGCGTGATCATGAGAATTATTGGGAAGCTCAAGTGAGATAATCTATTTAAAGTGTTTTGTAAAGCTGAAAGCAATATGCAAGTGCCAATTCTTTATTATTATTCCAAAAGAGGCAGTGTGGTACACTGGATAGAGTTGGCCTCAAAGCCATGATCTCTAAGAGGA
>JAQQSK010006362.1:0-14468 GCA_028658325.1 Potorous gilbertii
GCTCTTTTTTTGATCATGGCTTTCAGGTAGTCCCATAATTTTTAAATTGTCTCTCCTGGATCTATTTTCCAGGTCAGTTGTTTTTCCAATGAGATATTTCACATTCTCTTCCATTTTTTCATTCTTTTGTTTTTGTTTTGTGATTTCTTAGTTTCTCAGAAAGTCATTGGCCTCCATCTGTTCCATTCTAATTTTGAGAGAACTATTTTCTTCAGTGAGCTTTTGCACCTCTTTTTCCACTTGGCTAACTCTGCTTTTGAAAGCATTCTTCTCCTCATTGGCTTTTTGAACCTCTTTTGCCAACTGAGTTAGCCTATTTTTCAAGGTGTTATTTTCTTCAGAATTTTTTTGGATCTCCTTTATTAAGGTATTGACCCATTTTTCATGCTTTTCTTGCATCTCTCTCATTTCTTTTCCCAGTTTCAGATGTTTGGGATACAGAGGCCTTGACTCCTATGTCTTTACCTGATGGTAAAAAGTTTTCTTCCTCATCAGAGAGGAAGGTTGGAATCATTTGGTCCCCAAGAAAATAACCTTCTATGGTCTTAGTTTTTTTCCTTTTTCTGGGCATTTTCCCAGCCAGTTACTTGACTTCTGAGAGTCCTCTCCACCACAGGCCTAGGTCTGCCCAGCTAGTGCTTCGGGTCTGAGATTCAAATGCTGCTCCCCAGCCTCAGGGCTTTTGGCGGCAGGCCTGGCTGCTATTCAATGGGAGCTTAAGTACTGGTGCTCAGGTGGGGGCAGGGCCGCTTCCCAGGCTCAGTTCCCTCAGGGAGTTTATGCAGAGACCTTTTGTAATGGAGCTCCTATCGAGCTCCTGCCTGCTCTGACAGCCTCTGGCCACCTGCTGCCTCTGCTGCTGCCTCCCGAGGCGGCCTGAGTCCTGGAGACACCCCACTCCCCTCTCAGCCCATCTCTCTCACTGACCTGTGTGTCTGTGGGTGGAGGGACCTTCGTGGCCACTGGAGATTCCGTCCCTGAAGCCTGTTCAGATCTGCTCGCTCCTCTCAGTGCCGGGTGGCCAGGGCAGGGGAGGGCTCCGTCCCGGCCGGTGTGCGATGGACCTTTGGAATCGGTTTTTTAGGGCTCTCTGGAATGGAAATCTCCTTCACTGTGTTGCTGCATGGCTTCCACTGTTCCAGAATTTGCTGAGAGTTCTTTTTAGAGGAAATCCATGGGCTGTGGGTTCGGAGCTAGTATATGTGAGTCTTTCTACTCCGCCATCTTGGCTCTGCCCCACCATTTTCAAGTATTCTTGATGAAAAATTCAGACTGAATAGAAAATTTGATTTTCAAATACAAGAATCAAGAGAGGCATGGAAAGGTAAAAGGTAAACAGGAAAGAGAAATCACAAAAGACTTAGTAAAGTTGAACATTTACATTCCTACATGGAAAGATGATATTTGTAACTCATAAGACCTTTCTCAGTATTAGGGTAGTTGGAGGAGATAGATAGATAGACGATAGATAGATAGATAGATAGATGGCACAGGGTGAGTTGAATATGAAGGGATGATACATAAAAATAAAATTAAGGGGTGAGAGGAATATATTGGGAGAAGAAAGGTAAAGATAGAATGGGAGTAAATTATCTCACGTAAAAGAGGCAAGAAAGAGGTTTCATAATGGAGGGGAAACAGGGGGAGATGAAAAGGAATGAGTGATCCTTACTCTCATTGGATTTGACTTAAGGAGGGAATAACATATACACTCAATTAGATATCTTACCCCAGAGGGGAGAAGGGCATAAGATAAGGGATAATAGAAGGGAACGCAGATTGGGTGAAGGGGTAGTCAGAATGCATGCCCTCTAGGGTTGGGATGGAGGGGAAAGATGGGGAGAAAATTTGGAATTCAAAGTCTTGTGGAAATGAATGTTAAAAATTAAAAGTACCTGGACTTACATGAAATGATATTGAGTGAAATGAGCAGAACCAGAAGAACATTGTACACAGTAACAATCACATTGTGCAATGACAAACTTTGATAGACTTAGCTCTTCCCAGCAATATAAGGATCTAAGATGACTCCAAAAGACTCATGATGGAAAATACTATCCACATACAGAGAAAGAACTTTGGAGTCTGTATGCAAATCAAAGCAGACTATTTCCTTTTTTGTCGTTGTTGTTTTGTTTTGTTTCTTCTTTTGTGTGGCTCCTTTCATTTGTGCTAATTCTTCTTGATGACACAACCAATGTAATATGTTTAATATGAATATATATCAAATTACATACCACTTTGGAGTGAGGAGAGAGGTGGGGGAGAAAATTTGGAACTCAAAATCTTATGAAAGTGAATGTTGGAAACTAAAAATAACTTTAAGAGAAAAGCAAGAAAAGATTTAACTGCATGTTAAATAATAAACAGTTTAAATAGTTAAAAGAAGAAAACAATACACGCAAAGACTACAATAATGTAAAAGAAAAGAATAGTCAAATAAACTCAAATAAACAAAAAAAATAAAAAATGAATGTGGTAAGATTACAAAGAACAAGACTGGTTCAAAGGAAGGCATACGAGAGAATATCCCCACCTCATCCCTTTGTAGAGATATGAGGTCAACTAAAAATGATGAGAGTAAGGTTCACTCATTCCTTTTCAACTGCTCCCTTTCCCCCTCCATTGTGAAACCTTTTTCTTGCTTCTTTTATGTGAGATAATTTACCCCATTCTATCTTTCCCTTTCTTCTCCCAATATATGTATTCCTATGTATTCATCAGTTAGGCTGATTTTTCCCTCTTCTTTTTTATCTCAAAAAATACTATTTGTCACATGGGATGACTCTCTGGAAAGGGGAGAGTGATACTGGGGAAAATTATAAGGATATAATAAAGCAAAAAGCATCAATTAAGACTTCTTTTTTAATAAGAGAGGTACAATCTCAGTCTTTTAAGTACTGAAGGAGAAAAAATCATGGATTCCAAACTGGAAGGACTTTGCATCTTGCCCAGCTCTTTCATTTGTTAGATGAGAAACTGAGACTGAAAACATATAAAAAACTTGCCCAAGTACATACAGGTAAATAGTGGCAAAACCAGCCTTTTTTCCATGTCACCATATAACCTCATTTATAAACTGAACGGGAAAGAAATTCAAAGGCATCATCAAGAAGCTGGTGGTTGATCTGGTTCTTGAAGGAGGGGAGGGATTTCAAGAGATGAAGATATTAAGGAAGAACTCACCAGGTACAGAGAAGGACACAGTCTATTGGTCTTAGAGTGATCTCTTCCTTTACTACAAGGAGTATTAATTTATTTGTAAATAGAATTCAAACAATGATGGACAGACACAGGCCTGGATAAATAGACATTGCCAAGGAGATGAGAACACAGTGAGGAATTGAAGCTATTTTCTGCAGAGATATAATATACAAGTAGGTTTTTCTTTGAAAATTCTCCACCCCCTTCCTTGTTACTGTAGATTTCACCTCCTACATTCAGAAAAGCTAACATCCTGGGTCAAAATCTTCTTTGTCTAGACATGGGCTTTTGTTGGTTGCCACATAGATTTCCTATTAGTCTTTCTCTTGATGACATACTAATTTGATTTGCATTTCTAAAAGGACTAAAGGACTACTGGACTTACAATCTTACATTGCTTGTCCATATAATGTATGACTTATTTATGCTGCTAAAGTCCTGTATTTGGTATAATTTATACTAAGGTGAACATAACACAGTCCACTGGTCACTTCTTATAACGAGGGAAAAAAAAATCAATGATTTTGAATCTATAAATTCTACCTTCTGACATCACTTTTAGAAACTAATGCTTTGGTTAAAGGCATGTTAAAGTATTCAGATACCATTGGCTTTTATTGGATGGATATATTTCTTGATTTAATCTTGGCACTGAACTACTTTCAAGGACTGTCATATAAAGTAAAACACAAAATGTAAGTTGTGTTTTTCATTGAAAAAAGTGATTTAATGCAAATTCAATACCTGGCACATGGTAGGCACTTAATAAATGTTTATTGAATATTGGTTAAAAATTTCATTTATTTAATTTAACAAGAATTTGTTAAGCTGCTGCCATGTACAAGTCACTGTGCTGGGCTCTGGGGATTCAATTTGATTCAGTTCATTTCTGCTCAATGTTATAAGCAGCTATTAAGTACCTATTATATGCTAGGTACTGTGTGGGGCTTTCTATCTGATTTAATTTAATTCAATGAATATTTGCTAAATGCTTACTGTGTTCCAGGCACTATGCTAGACATGTGCCAAAATACCCAGTCAACCAAAGGGGTCCCTACCCTCAAGGATTTTATATTTTTCTTGGAGTGGGGTAGAAGAATTACATACACAAAGAAGCAATACAACAATGTATACAAATTAGCTATAAAGTAATTTTGAAGTATAAGGGTAGACACTAACCATGGGAGCGTGCCATGAGGGTACAAAGAAAAATTTGAGTTGGGCTTGGTCCTCCAGAATTTCACACTCTGTTTGAAAGGGGCAGCTAGGTGGTGCAGTGGATAGAGCACCAGTACAGGAGTCAGGAGGAAC
Organism: Potorous gilbertii; assembly: GCA_028658325.1. Classification (NCBI taxonomy): domain Eukaryota; kingdom Metazoa; phylum Chordata; class Mammalia; order Diprotodontia; family Potoroidae; genus Potorous; species Potorous gilbertii. Next base: position 4,516 of record JAQQSK010006362.1, read on the forward strand.
TGAGTTCAAATCTCCCCTCAGACACTTGACACTCACTAGCTGTGTGACCTTGGGTAAGTCACTTACTTGGGTCATCTGCAGTCATCCTGATGAATATCTGGTTACTGGATTCAGATGGCTCTGGAGGAGAAGTGAGGCTGGTGACCTGCACAGATCTCCCTCACGCCAAACAAAGTCAAGTACAAGTCATGTAATTATTTCTCTGATAACATGGTCTTCTTCAGCAATGAAGGACAAACACACACACACTCTGCTGGAATTCACTCATTCACCCATTTCCTTTGCTTTCTTTAAGATAGAGCTCGGGCGCCATTTTCAACTCACTATGTCTCATCACCTTGCTATGTCATAACTGTTGGTATTACTTTCCTCATTTTGTAGATGAGGAAACAGATGTGAAGAGGAAGATAACTTACATAAGCAATAGAGTTTAGAACTGGGATTTCAACTGAGGGCTCCTGGCACTCATGTCTAGTCATTTCCTAGGATACAGGGCTACCATTCTTTGTGATATGTTTTCCCTACAAAACTGTGAGAGAGGTAGTACAAACATTACCTCTGTCTCATTCCCATGTGGTTTTGTTAGTGGACTCTGAAAGCATATCAAGTGTGGGATCTGCCTCCAGTGACTCATCACACCAACAAATGGCTGCTAATTTGATTGGTCCCAGGTATTCTCATGTTTGTCAGCAATGGGACATAGCTCCAGAATGGGATGTCAGTGTAGGAGAGGAGGCATGGGGGGAGAATTGTGGGATTACATTCTCAAAAAGACCCATGGACCTAGGATCCCAAGATCCTAGGCCCTTTTGGCAGAAATACAAAGGATGATTTCATGACAGGAAAGACCTAGTTGGTAAGAACACTCAACACAAAGAAATTGAGTGAGGTGCCCAAGATGGGAGCAGATTTCAGGGGGACCCAGATGGCCTACAGATATTTCCAGAAAATGCCTGAGATAGACACCCAGGCCTGGAATCAAAAGAGATAGCTTGGTGTTAACATAAGAGATCACGTTGGTGGGATGAATCAGTAAGCATTTATTAAAGCATGCACTGTGTGTTGGCACTGAGCATACATACACAAAGAATGAAAGAATAATCCTTGTTCTCAAGGAGTTAAAATTTTATTTGGGAAGAAAACACACATATATGTACATATATAGAATGAGTAAATGCAGAATAATTCTAAAATATAAAGTAATTAAATATAAGATAGTTAGGGAGAGAGGGGAATTATTTGTTGGAGGGTTGAGAAAAGCCTTCATGTAAAAAGGGTAGTGCTTGAGCTAGGTCTGGAAGGAAGAGGGTGGGACAGGGAGAAATCTTTCCAGGGTCTTGTTCTGGTGCCTCGGTGAGGAATCTGAGGAAAAGGCCACACTGGACTGAGACATCAATAAGAGGGAGGACCTTTCCTTGGCCCTGGATGCCCAGAATTGAATTATATTAGAATCACAGAGTTTGGTTGGACTTCCTTCCTCAAGCCTCACCCCTCTCCATTCTATCCTTCATTTTTTCTAAATTTCAGGTGTAACTACATTGCAGCCCCCATTCAATCAACTTCAGTAGTTCCCCATTACCTACAAGATAAAACATAAAATCTTCTGTTTGATTTTCATTCTACTCTCCACTCCTTCTAGTCTTATATTTATTCCCTTCCATATATTCTGTAATCCAGAGTCACTAGTCTTGTTTGCTCCTCAGTCTCCTGAACTTGAATATTTTCCTTGGCTGTCCTCCTATGTGTGGAGCTAATACTTTCTCTCCCTTCCCTCCCCTCCCCTCTTTTCCTCTCCTCTCTTCTTTTCCTCCTATCTTCCCTAGATTCTTTTAAGTCTCAGGCAAATTCTACCTTCTTCAAAAAGTATTTTCCCATCCTCCTTAATCTTAGTACTTCCTTCTGTTGATTATTTTCAATTTATCCTGTCTTCATCATATTTGTACACAGTTGTTTGCGTGTTATCTCTTCCATCCAAATATGAACTCCTTGAGATCAGGGAATTTTTTTTTGGGGGGTGGAACTTTTCTTTGTATTGCTAGCATTTAACATGGTGCTTGGAACATAGTAGACATTAAATGAATCTAGTTGATTGAATAACAAAAGTCTGTTCTTTTTAGAGGAAGTATAAAAATGCACAGAAAGAAACCAAAATCAGGCTGTTTTCAAGGGCAAGAATGGCATGGAAGGTGGACATGACAAAAGTAAGAATAGACCAAGTATCATGTAATTGGTGCGTAGCCCAGAAGAGTCTCATGAGAAAGTTACATGTTCCTAATTAGGAAGGAATCTCTGATAAAGGTCTCCCTTATCCATGATGTATAAGGACTTAGTTGAAATTTATCTAAGAACTCAATAGATAAATGGCCCAAGGACAAGAAGAAATTTTTCATAGGAGAAATCTACACCATCAATATTCATATAAAAATCATGAATAATTAGAGAAATGCAATTAAAGCAACTTTGAAGTTCCACCATTCACTAGACTGGCAAAGATAACAAAGGAGGAAAATGGCAAATGTTGGAAGGGTTGAGGGAAGACAGGCACAGAGTTAGTTGGTGAGCTGTGAATTAATCCTGACCTTCTGGAAAGCAGTTTGGATCCCTACCCAGAATGCTACCAACTGTGCATGTCCTTTGGCCCCACTATCCCATGGATAGTCCTATATCCTAAAGAAATCAAAGAAAAAAGGTCTATATCCTAACAAAAGAAAATAAAAAGAAAAAAGGCCTATATTCCAAAGAAATCAAAGAAAATAGGCTTATATCCCAAAGAAATTAAATAAAAATCAATCAATATAATCAAAATAAAAATCAAATTAAATAAAAAAGTCTACATCCTAACAAAAGAAAAAGACAAAAAGAAAATAGGCCTATAAATCAAAGAAAAAATATATCCCAAAGAAAGAGAAAAAAAGATACATTAAAAAAAATTATAAATTATAGTAGCTCTTTCCATGTTAAACTTAAATTGAAAACAAAGGCGTTGTCCTCCTACTGAGGAATAGATGAACAAGTTGTGGTATATGGATATAATGAGATATTATTGTATCATAAGAAATAATGAAATGGAAATTTTCCAAGGAAACCAAGAAGCCCTTCATGAACGGACACAGAAGGAAATGGACAGGAGTATGTGGACAAGGCCTACAATAGCACCAGCATTATAGAGGGGGAAAAACCTTTTGAAAGACTAACTCTGACTATCACACTGATAAATTATGAGTCCAAAACAGTGTATTGTTGCACGTCATTCACCTCCTGACAGAGAGGTGCTGAACTTAGAATCCAGAAAGAGACACCCATTTTGGACATGGCTAATGGGAGGATTTGTTTGTCTGGGCTATGTAGCTGTGTATTAAAGGTTTTTCTTTTCTTTGTGTATGTGTGTGTGTGTGTGTGTTTGGTTGGAGAGTGGGCAACGAGAGGCACCACAATATAAAATGAAAGAAAGGGAAACTGTTAATGTTTTCTATGTTACCACACCCTGTGTCCTATTACTGTTCTGTGTTGTGCTTTGCAGAAAATCTCTCTTTAAAATAACTGTCTTTTTTGGCAAGGGAGAAAACCCTTCTGCCTCCTTCCTACCGGGACTCGGTGGTCAGGTATCCAGGAATGCTAGGGATTGGAGGGTCAGAAATTTAAAACTGAAAGGGACCTTAGAGGTCATTTAATCCAATCTCTTTGTCTTATAAATAAGGAAACTGAGGCCAAAGAAGGATCATGAGGTGATAGGTTTAGGCCTAGAAAGGACCTTAGAGATCATAGACTTCACCCCCATCTTCTCATTTTACAGATGAAGGAAATGATACTAGTGAGGTGAAGTGACTTCCCCATGTCATTCTACTATGGAATGTCAGAGCCAGGATTTGAATTCTTATCTTCTTGATGCCAAATCTATCCACTACAGCATTTGGAGGGGATAGGACCCCAGGGGATGGTACCTAATGATTCTTTGGTGCAAAAGTGAGGCCATGAGAGTAGATGGTATAGAAATGGTGGTTATCCTCTGCCTCACTGGCAGGTCTCAGTAGCCGTGATGCTTCAGTCTATGAGAAGGAATAATGGTAAGAATATTTTCTTCCAACTGAGCTAGTAAGACCTAGGGAGTTCAGTGAATCCATTTCTCTTCCTCAGAACAGTTCTGCACTTAAAAGGGAGATGAGTGTCTGCCCTATTTTAAAAATATCTTCAGGAAAGATGATTCTAAAGCCCTTTTGGTTCTTCATTCCATCAAGATGCTCTGCAAAATTTGTTCTTACGTAAGACTAATCGTATCAGGTCATTTCCCAGGGACCCCGCGAGGACCCAGGCAGAATCCAGCAACTTTTATCCTGAGATACACCAATAAGCCTTCCCAGTAACATTTAGATGACACAAGCTCAAACACAGAAATAAAATGGGCAAATTTGAACTCTCCAACAGGTTGGGGATAGTGAGGAACCCAAATTTTTACATGAAATTAAATTATTTCAAAGACGATTTCTTTCTTGTTAAGTCTGATTCAGAGTTTTATTACTCCTTGAAAGAGAGAGGCACTACATTTTGGCTACACCCGGAGGGAAAATGATATCATTTCCATGAAAAATTTCAATAAAATGAGGAAACACTGCTTCAGAACAATTAATTCTGAAGATGGGCCAATATTCAGCTCCTTTGAAGAAAGGGGGTGCATCTACTCACTCTGGAGATTGTGCAGCAACTTGTCTAGCAAAGTCATAAATTTGGACAGTTGGGGAACGGTGAAGTTCTTGTCTTTGGCCCACCAGAATCCGGATGTGTAATAATCCAGCAGAATGGCTTCCTTAAGAGAAGTAGGAAGTTTGTGGAAGTTCAAGAACTCCTCCAGTTTTCTGTAGCCAAAAGAGAATCACAGAAATTCAATCTAGCTCTAGTAGGGTCAGATGGTTTTCTCTAAGAGGTGTTTGTGAAGGGTGGGCCCTGCACCGTTTAGATGGCATAGTATTGGTCCTAGCCAAAGAGATTTATCTGGCATTTTTCATCAACACTCACTCTTCTAGGCTTGGTAGGTAGAATTAGGAGGTCTCAAGGAAATTTCCATCAAAATGGTGAGAGGAGAGTAAATTTGCACAAACTCCCTATGAAAAGGGATGGATAGGCATGTCAATTTATGACTACTTTTATGTGGATGTGTGATTTAACAAAGGCAACATACTGTGGTAGAGAGTATTCTGGATTTGGAAGGTTTGAATTCTGCTTCTGCCCCTTCCTACATGGGTAACCTTAGAAAAATCACTTAACTTCTATGGGCCTCAGTTTGTAACTCTATTCCAAGTCTATTAAATGATCAGATTGGACTGGATTTCTCAGGACCCTTTCAGCATGAAATCTAGGATCCTAGGAATTAAAACTTTGTCTAAACTTATCTTCTCTGGCAATAATTCTCAGCCTTTTTGAGTACAAAGCCTGAAGTCATACAACAAGCACTTAACAAACGTTTGTTGATGACTAGAGCTATAATTAGGGTGGAGACTGAGTCTTTGCTTCAGGACAAGAAATTAAGAAGGTACAAACAGTATCATCTTGGGGATGCTTTTCCTCTGCCTCTGTTTTCCTAATATTGAAAGTGGTAGTGATGGTGGTCTCATCCCAGGGGTCACTTTTTTCCTTACCTACCCCAACCCTCAAGGCAGAAGTAATACACTCATTTCAGGGGCCCTTTCTCATCCTTTAATAGCTCAGAAACCTTGCGGTTATTTAGAATGTGCTTCTTCTGCCCAGAGGTTACATCATAGGTGAATCTACACGATACTCCCCCCACCCCCTCAAACCCTCCCACATACACATATAGCTGCCATTTGCCCCAGGTGCAGAAACTACTAGTTATCATTAGAACAAGGGGCCCTTTTAAACATCAAAATAATTTCACAGCTCCACACATGATTGCAGTTGTACAATTAGCATTCATTGATTGAAAAAAAAATACAAGACTAGATTGATTTGGACTCCTTTCAAGCTTAAGAACTACTAACTAGCATAAGGAATGCAAAACCTTGAAGACAAATGCCTGAAACAATTGGTGACATAGTTTCTATTTTTCCAAAGGAACCACATTTTTCCCCAGAAGTGAAGAGGTGGGTAGCCTCAGATACACCATCTCAGATACAAGATTCATTGTCCCAGCCTGTGGCCAACTTTCGTCAGCATCTACTTCCTTTCATGATCTGATTAGCTGCATTTTGTTACCTGTTTCATAGATTCATATATTTTTCAAGATGGAAAGGAATTTAGGGACCTCATTCCAATCACCTCATTTCAGAGAGGAAGAAATTGAATAGAAATGAAAACACTCAGATAATGGCTAATTTTCGATTTTTGTCTTTCCAGCACCAGGCAAAGGGCCTTGCCCAGAGAAATTGCTTAACAAATGTTTCTTGAACTGAGTAGCAGTGGGAGATCCAGGCCTGAGTCCCATGTTTCTTGACTTTAGGTCCAGTGCTCTTTCCATGGCCAGAGTACTTTCCTTTGTGCACCTCTAGGGTTCTCTTTTCTTTCAGGAACTCTAGCCGAAAAGTATGGTTGTGGTCAATTCCATCTCAGTGAATTCCAAGGATGTTAAAAAAAAATAAAATAAAATGGGGGAAAAGCACCTTTACAAGTTTTTATAGTCTTTGTGACAAGAATGCTTTATGTAGCATTTACATTCCCCCCTCACCCACTTTCTAATGGGGGCAAGGAAACTGAGATATCTAAATGGAAATGGGCAATTCTTTTAGACAACCTTAAAAACTATAATCATTCAATTCTTTGCTTTGCTGGGAAAGTTGCTAGATTAAATTCTACTGTCAGAACACTCACTTTTGAACCCCGTGTATGTTTTCATTTAGCAGATCATTGATTTGGAGATCTGAAAGGAAATCAGAATCCAGGATCTTTGCAGAATCTTTGTCAGAAAGTTTCTATAAGAGAACAATAGTGAAGATTATTTCAGTACCCACTTGGACCTACAGCCTGTTCTGCTATCAAGTATCATATAGACCTAATCCTTATGTCCCCAAACAGAGCTAATGCCAGTTGGTTTGGATCTATTTCTTAAGTAAGGAAGTCTAAGAACTCCTCCAAAATGCTGACCGTTTTTATGCTAATTGTAACAAGAATCCCCCTAATTAGCCCTGAATTTGTGTTACCTCTCTTCTGAACTCTTCAGTATGGGAGAAAGGCTCATAAACTAAGAATTAGAGCAACCTTTCTTCCATAACCCTATGCCTGACAAACCATATGACTTTGAGCAAATCATTGACCCTTTTCTATTCTTCATTTTGTTTATTAGTAATCTTTAAAGTATATTGCTTTTTTTCTCTGTGATATTGTGATTTTTTTTTCTCCTCCACCCCAAATACTCCAGAGACCCTTGGGGTTGTGCAAGTGGCCTGAGTACTGCCTTTCATAAGCTGACTGAAAGACAGCATGACATTACATTAATTTTCCAAAAAGGGAGTGCAATACCAGAGGAGTCCACAAGGTAGTGCTCTCCTTGAGCCATGGTGAGCTTGTCAGTTTCTCTGTTTTAAGTGCATTGTAGTTTCTAAAAAGGGCTGCATTATCTCTGTTGACCATCAGATGGCACACAACCTGAAAACACCCTAACCCTTTCCCGCAACTGAAGCCCAGGCTTTGTTTGTGTTGGGTTTTTTGAACTAACCTCAGCTGACTGGGTTTCAAGTCAATCCAAGGGGGCAAAATGAGATATTTCTGAAAACATTAAAATATGAAATCTACTACCTATAATTTTCCTTCTCTCAATTCTTTCTCTATAATAACTAGAGTCAGAGAGTCAGTATGGTATAATTACATGCTCTGCTGTGCATTAATCAACTAATCACTAAGCACTTACTATTCAACTACTATGTGCCAAGTGGTATGATAATGACTATACAAATATAAAAGTGAGAAGTTACTGTCTTCAAGGAGCTTATGTTCTAATGGGAGAATACATATTCAGATTTCTGTTGTTGTTGAGTCATTTTTCAATCTTGCCTGACTCTTCATGACCCCATTTGGGGTTTTCTTGGCAAAGATACTACAGTGCCTTGCCATTTACTTCTCCAGATTATTTTATAGATAAATAAATAAAACACATACAGGGAAGATGGAGAGACTGGGCAGAAAAGTAATTTTCTCCCAATTTACAATCCCATCAGTACATATAAAAGCTCTCATCCCTTGGCCCCCTCTCTGTTTCAGAATCGGCATCTTTTCTGCTAGTCTCCAGCATAAGTTACTTTCATATGATTCATCCCACTTGTGTGTGTCACCACAGCCATAGGGAAACACTGGTCACGGTCTCTGCTGCTCCATGTGATCCTGGTTGTATATCGCTTGTGCCTTTGGCAATAACTAACTGCTGCAGCCCCACATGCTCCCATTCTCTTTCATGGAAACTCAAAAAGTCAAGTCCAATGTCTGCAGCCCCAACCTGAACTCTGAATGTTCCAGAGTAAGGACTGTGACCTCTTATTTTGTTCCCCACACTCCTGGTTTGTGTGTGTGTGTGTGTGTGTGTGTGTGTGTGTAGGGTGATTACTCCCTTTTGCTATAGGCTCTGGGTCCAGGACCACTTTACTAACCTATTTTCTAAATCATTCTCCTAAGTCAAGAAGTAAACAATTCAAAGGGTTAATAGCAAGGATAACATGAAAATTTTTGTTGTTGCATAATTGTCCTATAGCTTGTTTGCATATATTTGTTTGCATGTTTTCTCCCTATTAAATCGTAAGATTTTTGTGAACAGAGACTTATTTTTATTTTTTATTTATTTTTATTTACTGCCTCTTTTTGCATCCCCAGAGCTTAGCACAGTGCCCGGAACATAGTAGGCACTTAATAAATGTTAACTGATTGATTGAAGTCAGGGGTGTGGTTTACATTTTAACACATACAATAACCTTGACAAATTTTTTTTTTTGTGAGGGTCAGGGACATGATCTGGGTAGCAGAATCATAACTTTAGAACTAGAAAGTATCTTAGAGGTTATCTAGTCTAACTCTTATTTTACAAATGAGGAAATTGAGTCCGAGAGAAGTCAGGTGATTTGCCCAAAGTCACAGAGGCAGTAAATGGCAGAGGCAGGTCCTCTGGCTCCAAATCCAGTACTTTCTCCACTGAACCATGTTGGACCTGTGGTTTCATTAAATGGGGGAAGTCCTGTTGTGGAATTTCTCTCCACTGATAGCAGACATAAATACAACACTTTAAAATGCTTTACAAGCATAACTAAATTTGAGCCTCATAATAATAAATATCCATTATTATATGGAGGGGGAAATGGAAGATCAGAGACATAAATTTGCCCAGGGTCACACAGCTGTCAAGTGACTGAGACAAGATTCCAACTCAGGTCTTCCTGTGCTGTGCTCTGTCCACTGCACCACCTAGTGGCAACTATTATTGATACTAATATAGCACAGACTGGATAGTTAGGCATCACCATAGTGCTGAGTGCAATATTTGGAATCAGGAAGACATTTTTTTTTAGTTCAAATCTGGTCTCAGACACTAACTGTGTGACCCTGGACAAGTCACTTAACTCTGCTTGCCTCAGTTTCTTCATCTGTAAAAATGAGGTAGAGAAGGAAATGACTAACTGCTCTAGGATCTCTGCTAAGAAAACCTCAAATAACATCACAGAGAGTCAGATACAACTGAAAAATGACTGAACAACCACATCGCATAGACTATATCTACATTAGGAGAGTAGTCCCTGGGGAAATATGATTGTTTCTTTCAAATCTGTCTTTTAGGAAATCTTTTTATCTCTAATTTATTTATTTATTTATTTATTTTTCAAGTCTTGTAACTGCTAATGCAGCTCTGTTTTTATTTTTATTTTTTTTGAGATTGTTGGAGGCTTAATTCTTTTTTTTTTAAATAAATTTATTTAACTTTTTACATTCATTTTCACAAGATTTTGGGTTCAAAATTTTCTCCCCATTTG
>JAQQSK010006363.1:0-14468 GCA_028658325.1 Potorous gilbertii
TCATGCTTTTCTTGCATCTCTCTCATTTCTCTTCCCAGTTTTTCCTCCACTTCTCTAACGTGATTTTCAAAATCCTTTTTTGCTCTTCCATGACCTGAGCCCATTGAATATTTATTTTGAATGTTTGGGATACAGAAGCCTTGACTTCTATGTCTTTCCCTGATGGTAAGCATTGTTCCTCCTCATCAGAAAGGATGGGAGGAGATATCTAATCACGAGGAAAGTAACCTTCTTTGGTCTTATTTTTTTTATCCCTTTTCTGGGCATTTTCCCAACCAGTTATTTGACTTCTGAGAAACCCACCTCACTTCCAGATCCACCCAGCTAGTGCTTTGGAGCTGAGATTCAAATGCTGTTCCCCAGTCTCAGGGCTTTCAGCAGGGGCAGGGCTGCTATTCAGTGTGATATTAAATTCAGGTGCTCAGGTGGAGGCAGGGCCGCCACATGGGACTCAGTTCCCTCATGGGGTTTATGCAGAGACCTTCAACAATGGATCCAACCTCCTGCTTTCTTTGGGTGCCTCAGTCTGCTGCTGCCTCCTGAGGAGGCCTGACTTATGGAGACACTCCACTCCCTTCTTGGCAAGCTGAAAAGGCCCTCTCACTGTCCTTTGGTGCCTGTGGGTGGAGGGACCTGTGCTGTTGCTGGAGAGTCTGTCCTTGAAGCCTGCTCGGATCTGTTCCTCTTGGTGCCGCGTGGCCAAAGCAAGGCTGGGCTCTGCTCTGGGTCCATTGTGCAACAAACCTTTGCTGTTGGTTTTTCAGGGCTCTCTGTAACATAAATCTTCTACATTCCATTGTTGTGTGGATTCAGCTTCTCCAGAACTTGTCAGGAGTTCTTCTTTACAGGTATTTTATGGGCTGTGGGTTAGGGGCTAGCATATGTGTATCTTTCTCCTCCACCATCTTGGCTTCTCCCCTCCTTGTTTCTTTTTTAAAGTTTATCTTTAGTTTTCAATATTTATTTCCACAAAATTTTGAGTAATAAATTTTCTCCCCATTTCTCCCCTCTCCCGCTCCATAACTCTTTGCATTCTGATTATCCCTTCCCTCATTATGTTTTCTTTGCTATCACACCCCACCCTTCCCTTATCCCCATCTTCTCTCTTTTCTTGTAGGGCAAGATAGATTTCTACACACCATTACATGTATTTATTATTTCCTAGTTGTATGCAAGAATAATTCTCAACATTCATTCCTAATACTTTGAATTCCAACTTCTCTCTCTTCTTCCCTCTCCCCCCATCCCCACTGAGAAGGCAAGCAGTTCAATAAATATAGGCTATATATGTGCAGTTTTGCAAAAGACTTGCATAATAATCATGTTGTATAAGACTAACTATATTTCCCTCCATCCTATCATACCCCCATTTTTCCATTCTCTTTTTTTACCTCCCTCCCCAAAAGTGTTTACTTCTAATTGCTCCCTTCTCCCACTTGCCCTCCCTTCTACCATACCCATCATCCCACTTGTCCCCTTCTCTCCTTCTTTCCTGTTATGTAAGATAGATTTTCATACAAAATTGAGTGAGCATGTTATTCCCTCCCTAAGTCAAATGTGAAGAGAGTAAGCTTCACTTTTTCCCTCTCACCTGCTCCCTTTTCTCCATTGAAAAAAGCTTTCTCTTGCTTCTTTTATGAGTGACAATTTGCCCCATTCCATTTTATTTGTTTTTAGATATCCCTTCTTATTCACTTCAACATGTGCTCTCTCTCTCTATCTATCTACTTATCTATCTATCTATATACATATATATGTGTATATATATATATACCTATATATAGATAGCTCTGTGTGTGTGTGTCTGTGTGTGTGTGTGTGTGTGTGTGTGTGTGTGTGTGTAATCCCTCCAACTACTCAAATACTGAGAAAAGTCGCAAGAGTTCCAAACATTATCTTTGCATGTAGGAATGTAAACAGTTCAACCTGAGAGAGTCCGTTATGATTTCTCTTTCCTGTTTACCTTTTTATGTTTTTATTCATTCTTATGTTTGAATTTCAAATTTTCTATTCAGTTCTAGTCTTTTCACCAAAAATGCTTGAAAGTCCTCTATATAATTGAATGATCATTTTTCCCCTGAAATCTTATACTTAGGTAGGTGATTTTTGGTTTTAATTCCAGTTCTTTTGACTTCTGGAATGTCATATTTCAAGCCCTTCTATCCCTTAATGTAAAAGCTGCCAGATTCTGTGTTATCCTGATTGTATTTCCACAATACTCAAATTGTTTCTTTCTAGCTGCATGCAATATTTTCTCCTTGACCTGGGAACTCTGAAATTTGGCTACAGCATTCTTAGGAGTTTCTATTTTTGTGTCTCTTTCAGGAGGTGATTGATGGATTCTTTCAGCAATTATTTTACTCTCTGGTTCTAGAATATCAGGGCAGTTTTCCTTGATAATTTCATAAAAGATGATGTCTAGGCTTTTTTTTTTATCTTATAATTTTTTAAATTGTCTCTCCTGGATCTATGTTCCAGGTCAGTTGTTTTTCCAATGAGATATTTCACATTATCTTCCATTTTTTCTTTCTTTTGGTTTTGTTTTATAATTTTTTGGTTTCTCATAAAGTCATTTGCTTCCATCTGCTCCATTCTCATTTTCGAAGAATTATTTTCTTCAGTGAGTTCTTGAGCCTCCTTTTCCATTTGGCTCATTCTGCTTTTTAAAGCTCTCTTCTCCTCATTGACTTTTTAGACCTTTACTGCCAATTGGATTAGCCTATTTTTAAAGGTCTTATTTTCTTTAGCATTTTAAGGGGTCTCATTTAGCAAGCTGTTGACTTTCTTTTCATAGTTCTCTTGCATTGCTCTCATTTCTCTTCCCAATTTTTCCTCTGCCTCTCTTACTTGATTTTCAAAATTCTTTTTGAACTCTTCCTTGGCCTGGGACCATTGCATATTTATTTTTGAGGCCTCTGATTGTAAGTATTGTACTTCCTCATATGGAAGGATGGAAAAAAAAACCTGTTCCCCAAGAAAGTAACCTTTTACAGTCTTATTTTTTTCCCTTTTTGGGCATTTCCCCAGCCAGTTATTGATTTTTGAGTCCTTTGTCAAGAGGAGGGTATATTCTTGAGACCTGAAAGTTTTCAGTTCTTCCAAGATGACAATGGTCTGAGAGCAACAAAAAACTTTTCTGCCCAGAATCTGTGAGTAGTAGAATTCCCACTCCACAACTGCCTCTATCTCTGCCATGCCCAAAGACCTTGCTCAAAGCTGAGATTTAAGATCAGCTGCTCAATTCACCCAAGGGCTTTAGGCAGAGTGTAGGGCTGCCGCTCAGGGCTGAGGTTCAGATCAGTAACTTAATTTCCCCAGGGGCTCCACAAAAGGACACTGCAGCTGCTGCCACCACTGCTTCCACTGCTGCCTCCACCACCTCATCTTGCAGCCAGGGCTAGGGGCAGACCCTGCTCCCTTCTCTCCCAGTTGAAAAAACCTTCTCACTGACCTTTGAAGTTGTATTTGAAATTTGTGAATTGAGGGATCTGAGCATGCCTGATGCTGCTGGGAATTCCACCCCTAATGTCTGTTCTGGTCCTATTCTTCTCAGCACTGCACAGTCAAGCTAGGCTGTGCTCTACTCCTTGCCTCATGTGATAGACCTTTTCTGTCAGCCTTCTAGGTTACTTTTGCTAGAAATATCTTTCATTCTATCATTGTGTGACGTCTGTTGCTCTATAATTTGTTGAGAGTCACTTTTTATAGGTATTTTATGAGCCATGGGAGAAGAGCAAGTGTATGTGTGTCTGTCGACTCCACCATCTTCTTTGCTATCTGTAAAATGAGCTGGAGAAGGAAATGACAAACCCTTCTACTGTCTTTGGCAAGAAAATTCTAAGTGGAGTCACAGAAATTAGGACACAATTGAAATGACTCAACAATGGCCTAAATTGTCATTAATATTTGCTTGGAAGTTCAGTTGTGTCTTACTTATAATATTCTATAATGCTATGCAATTCACCACTCCTATGTAACAAAAACCATCAAGCTATGAAAACTGAATACAAGAACAACCATAAATTGAAGAGTTCCAAAAAATAATGGGTACCAGCAGAGAAAAAAAATTAATTCCACAGAACATCAAAGTGGAAATGGTAAGTTTTTAGTAGAAGCATTTCCATGGTAATTCTCATGTCTAACAGCTTCTCAAAATATCTGTTCTGTCCTCTTCCTTTCTAGACAAATATTTAAGGCTGTGAGATACTGAAAATGAAAAGAATAGTCAGCTATCAATTGATATTATCTATCAGAAATCATACAACAGAGTTTGACCTGCCACAAATAACTATTCAACACTCCTCCTATGACTTTGTTTTCCTTACCTGTAAAATGAAAATGTTGAGCTGGATGATGTCTACAGTGTCTTTTAAATTATATTTAAAAATTTTATAAATTCCTTTCTATCAGACCAAAGTGTAGGTGATCACAGATCTACGCAATGTTAAAGGAAAATGTCATGATATGGTATGTCTCAGAAGACATCAAGGACCACAAGGTGGGAAAATGCACATTTATACGTCAATAAATATGTGAAATGAGCTCAGAAAATATTTCAGTAGTGAAAGTCTCTGATGACTGAAAATCTTCTGTAAGTGTAAATTCTGTGCAGGGAATAAAGAGAAAGAAAGGAAGGAAGGAAGGAAGGGAGAAAGGAAGGAAGGAAGAAAGAAAGAAAGAAAAGAAGGAAAAGAAGGGAGGAAGAAAGAAGGAAAGAAAGAAATAAAAAATTCTGACACTTGAACTCACTGGAAGCAAAAGAAAGAGGCTTTTTATTACTATGCTAGAGGTGCAGATCAGTCTTCAGCAAATACTGTACAGAGCTGAATTTTGCAGGAGAAAACATTTGCAAACTTTATAAAGACTATTAGCCTATTTCCATCTGTAAGTGGTGCTTTCTTGTGCAGATTTTTGGTGAGCAGCTTTAAGTTCATGATTAGAGAATGTGAAGTTGCACCTTAAATCAGTATGTACTCAAGAAAGTGAAAATGAGTTCAAAAGGAATTTAGCAATATTTTCCCATTTGAATAGTGTGTATGTGTATGTATGCTCATATCTTTCAGCTTTCATTGATATGCGCAATAGTTCCTCTGAACAAATACTGATTTTCATTGGTCTATTCTTAATAAACAACCTCAGGTACTTTTTTCCAGTCTGGGAAAATGCATTGCATGAAATGGTCAAGCATGTAATGTGTTAAAGAATAACAACACCCTTGCTTTCTTACTCTATCATTAACTTATTATGTTATTAAAATAATGAATATCTTAAATAAAATATTTTAATCTTTAAACTATGAGTTAGCTCCATTTCTCAATATACTTTAATTAAGTTTAAGAAACTTTTTTTATTTGCTATTTTGATTCTATAAATACATTCATTGCATAAACTCTGGAGCTACTTTGTTAACCACCATGCACTAAAGGAGATTGACTGCTGTGGTATCCTTCACCTTGTGAGTGTAGGGGACTCTGAGGAACTAGGGAATATTCTTCTAAAGCTAAAATTCATGAACCCTCACTGACGTGCTTTCCTTCCTGAGTGATTATCAGTTATTATAAATTAGTCAGCTATATTTAATCTGCCTTTGGAAATAAGGATTTATTGAGGCAGTCTAATAAACATCATTCAAACCATGGCTACCCTTCATCCCCTAATTCATGATGTACTTTTGCACCAGTATATACTAAATGCAAATAAAATTAATCTAAACTTAGAACACATATATAGCCAGAGAATAACACAGCTATTGAAATTCATTTTGCTGAAAGTCCCTTTCTCCCTTTTTGTGACTTTCATGAAGTTATTCTTAGGTATGATGAATTGTGTTTCTGGAGTCCTGCCTTTCTTCATTGTGTCTAGTTTGTCCACCACTCTTGATGTAGAAATTGCTACAAGTGGCTACTGTACCTGGATTTCTGCTAAAACACTCTTAAGAGTCCAATTCTTGTGGCACTTTAAGATTCACCAAAGAATGCTTTATTTAACGAGGGGTGACATGGAGCTAAGACATAGGTACTCTCTCCCTCTCTAAGTGATTTCCTATCTTGGCTGAGATTACTTTCATCACTCACTGGCCAAACAGTGAAATATCTGAATGTGAACTTATTTTATACATATAGAGGTGTATATAAGTATGTATGTATATATATATATATATATATATATATATATACATATAATATATGTGTGCATACACAGATACACATGCATACATGTGTATATACACACACATATATTCCACAACTCACAACAAATCTCTTCAATAGATCCAAATATATCACCAGTATACTTAGTTGAAATGATTTTAAATGATTAATTCATGGATAAATTCAATAGATTTTTCTCACCTGCTTAAAGTGGCTGCTTTAAGAAGTTGGAGTGATTTATTAATTTTTTAAAGTCATCTAGACATTTCTTTTTATCCTTCATTTTTGAAGAGGACCAGTGACATCATGGTATCTTGATTCAAGTGTTAATTTAATTTAAGTGAGGCAGAGTTGTCCATACCATTAGCCTCATTCTCTCTCCCTCATCAAAGTCATTGAAAGTCCAGTAACAAGACAAAGTCAAGATGACTAGCAATGGCCTGGGATAGAGTGGATGATCCTGGAATCTTTGATATCTGAACCAGGATCTAACCACTCCACATTTCTTGTCTCAGCTGTCTTCAAGGTTATTGGAACAAATTATTCTCCTATATCATTCCACCCAAGAAAGTCTTGACATACTTGAGGTAGATACTCCCCCTAATTCACTAATGAATTTGAGATCTGTTGATTACACTTAACCTGGCTTAGCCCATCTGCAGAGATGGTTTTCTGGGTGTGGTCACTGTATATGCTATAGTTTCTTGGAGCTGAGAGCCGACATTAAAGGGAGATAAGCAACCCTAAAAAGGGCACAGAAAGCCCTCACACCAGAAGTGCTGGTCCCACACACTCCAAGGCATTATTACCATATTCATAACTCTGGTTGGTTGAATCTATATTACTCCACTCTTTCTAAGCTATTATCTGTGAGAACACAAGAGAGAAAAAGGTAAAAATAACTTTTTGGTGTAAATACTATTTCTTATACAAGAAATTCCATCTTCTGTCTCTGGAGTTTCGCATGGTTATCCCTGCTGCCTGGAATGAATTCCCTATTCACTTCTCCATTAGCTAAAGTGCCAAGCTAGTATTGATATATGAAAATTTCCCCAGTTATTAGTACTTTTTGCTATAATTAATTTTTATTTATCTTACATGTCTTTTGCATTTACTTATATATGTCCATTTTTGTTTACAAGCATCTTAATGGCAGAGTTTGTTTAGTTTTCTGCCTTTGAATAGCCAATGTACACCACAGTGTCTGACATAAAATAGGCACTTAACAAATTCCTACTATATAAGTAGATGAATGCTTTTGAAGGTCTCAAAGACACAATTTTTTTTATATACTTTACCTACCGATCTCTAAAGAGATAAAGCAGAGATTCTTCAGAGTGCGGCTTTGACCCCATGGATTTAATGGAATAGGCCATCCCACTTATGAGAAATATGACCATAGAATCCAGACAGTTGTGGTGGGGCTAGAAATTGGCTCAGAGGACAGGATGTAGTATAGTGGAGACATAAAAGACTGAAGTAGATCTGAATTCTAGTCTGATCTTTGCCACCAACTATGTGATCTCAAGCAAGTCATTTCATATGTTGGGGTCTCAACTATCCAGACTTTAAAGTGAGGGCTTTGAAATGAATGGTTTCTAAGATTCTTTCTAGGTATGATATAATATGATCCTGTGAACTGTCTTGACACTTATGGAAGCATTGCTGCAGACATGGCATGCTGTATACATCAATGCATTACAACAAATACCCTACACTTTGGATTATATGAAACACTAGTCCTACAACTTGTTATCTTCATTAGATTTGTTGAACATTAACAACAATATCTTAGTAGACATACAGTGAGTACTATATATACACACAAAAGTCACTTATAACCCTTTTTTTCTCATATTGCTATTGGTAACATCAAAGCCAAAGGGAACCATTTTCTTTCCCAATAGTTGTGTAGATAAGTTACTATAACTAGAAGAAAACTTATCAGCCTGTTCATAAAGGCTCAGAATTTATTCACAGAGATTTGTAGTTCAGAAGAGTTTTGGCATTCCTGTAGAAATTCCTGTAGAAATATCTTGGTGGCCTTGCCAATGATCTACTCTTGGGATTCCTGTGTTCAATGGTACATTAGACTAAGTGATTTCTGCTTCCATATCCAGCATTAAGCCTCTGTGGGGAGAAGCATAAAATTCTAAAGGTATGGATTTGAAGATATGGACACAAAATTAAATTTAAAAATAAAGTAATAAAGTTAAAAGTAATTTTCCAAGTACAATATCACTCACTAATATGTCAGATGCCCATGCACCTATGGCTATCTGACAAAACCAGCTGTCTGTAGGATAGCTAGGTAGCAAAGTAGATAGAGGGACTGGGCATGAAGTTAGGTAGAATTATCTTTCTAAGTTCAAATCCAGCCTCAGACACTTATTTGCTGTGTGACTCTGGGCAAGTCACTTAACACTATCTGTCTCAATTTTCTCATCTGTAAAATGAGCTGTAGAAGGAAATGTCAAACCACTGCAGAATCTTTGCCAAGAAAACCCTAATGGGTTCATTAAGAGTCAGACACAACTGAAAACTACTGAAAAACGATGACCAAAGGCAGTCTGTAAGGGAAAGAAGTTGGAACATAAAGAAAGAGTTTTGGATTCTATTGGTATGCACATTATATGATGGTCAGGACAAGGAGTGGAGATGAGAGTGACTGATGTCTATAGTATTTTTAGCATTTAAAGGCATGAAGGAAAAACAGAAAAGAAGGGGAAAAAGTATTTGAACCCAATGTAGCCAACTATTCTGATTGGGGCAGAGGGGTTAGATTTATGTTATGAGAAAAAAAGAGAAAATCCCTGCTTTCATCAATAATTTTGCCTTCAATAAATTTTTATTTGGAAGAAGGTATGACTCCAAACTTAATACTACTGGATCCTTGAACACTTATTTGTAAAGATGGAAATGTAATTTGCTTCAGGGAAAGAATAACACATTTGCTTTTGTTTTGTAGCACAATGCCTAAACCAGAGTAAGAAGTTAACAAATGGTTATTGATTGAGTGATTGACTGAAACCAAATGGCCCATTATAGCAGTTAAATGATTATTTTAGAGGACTAGCTTATTAAGCAGTTCAAATCAACTTGGATAATCTATCTCAACAAGGAGCAACATACATAGTTTATATTGAATGAGATAATTTAAATAAAAAACACTTTGAGTACCATAGTATTATCTAAAAATGAGCTATTATTATTAATATTTTATAACTTTTCTAGTACAAATATTGTGATATCAACTCATTTTTTTTACCACTGAAATCTGTGATTTCAGTTTAAGAAAGTCCATAAGGTAGTAGACAGAGATCCAGTCTCAAAGTTGGTTCAGTTCTTATTTCTGGAATGTAATGGCCATATGACTCTGGGAAAGTCACTTAAACCCTCAGTGTCCCAGACCAATTTCCCAAACTGCAAGTGGTAGCAGATTTGATCAGTTTTGGAAAAGAGATTTTCCTTGCTGGGAATACCCTATACAATGAGGTCACAGTTCAATATCTTATAAGTACAACAGCACTCATTATTGCATCGTTCTCTCCATCTTTGCAACCTTGCTCTTTTTTTCTTTATCTCCCTCCCTACAACTCCATAATGTTGGTGTCTGCCCAATACCACTACTGAAACTGTACTGTTCATCCAGAATTGTATGAGCTAAGCTTCACGGATCAGTGACTGAGTGATGCCTAATGATGCAGGGGTGCACAATTGCCATAATTCCCTTCCTCTACTGAATTGTTCCTATATTTTACTTGAAATATCTCCATCTCTGAACTGCTTGATGGCTTCTCACAAATGAAAGATAGTACCACTTAGCTAAAAGACAGTGATCAGGAAATATTTAGACAAATGTATGCTTTCTGAGCCTGTGGAACTTATTTATGGGAGAGAATAGTGGAGTGAAAGCTTCAAGAATCCTTTGGCATTCTTCTCAACAATAGTATTAGTCCCTGTTCTCATTCAAGTCTAACTCTTCCAACTCACTTCGAAGTGTTAATGCAACAGATCAGTGACTGAGGCAAAAGAGTTCCCCTTCCACTTAGAGATTTCAGATCTTTTTAACACCATTAAAGATAATATACTTGAGGGGAAGTGGAGTTTTGCCTTAGAAGTTTCATTGTCTCTCAATCTCTGGGGCTGCTTTTCCTGATTATGCTTCCCTTAAGTGTACTTCAAGATAGAGCTTAAGATAATCTAAAGTATAATGTATACTTTATACAGTACATATAATTTTACTTACTTTTGCTTGAAGTACAGTTTATGAGGGGTATCAGGAGGGCAGAAGTAAATCTCAAGGTATCATCAGCACATAGTTATTGCTAGTTGAAAGTGCCAGAGTAAAGGACAGGATTAGATTCTGTTCAAAGGCATACTCCAAGGTTCACTTCATTCCTAGCCAGGGTCCAGTCCCTAGTCGATCTTGCATGTCCCTTAGCATTATATTCTAATTCTTTGCAATCAAAGTGTTTGTAATTGTTACAGTAAATGAGATGGGGAAAAAAGGCTTAAAAAAAAGCCAACAGCTTAAAGATCCAAATTCCTATCACTCCACATATTAAGGATTTGTACAATATACTTTACCAAATATAAGTCTAAGGAATTGCTGGAAATTAGGAAATATATTTTGGCAAGTATGAAAGATGGCATTGCTATTCATGCAGGTAACTAAGAAAGATGCCAGAATGAAATACAGTGAAACTGAATGCTATGCGGCTCCATACGCTGGATAGTAATTTAGCACTCTAATTATCAATACAAATTTCTGTGTTTGAGCTGGTTGTAGCTAATTTATGAACTCTACATCAAACCATTAACTTGCCATTTAATTCCCAGCCGTACCTCTCCAACTATATTTGAGTATTTCAGCCAAGATTTTAATTGATTTTTTTAGTAGCCAGTTGTTAATAGGATAATTTGTCAATACAATAATAAAACAATTGTCTCAACAGTTCTATGAGCTCAGCTCATCAGATAACAAAGTTAAGTCTCCTTTCATTAATTGGAGGCAGGTGTAGAAATGGATGGATGAAAGATATAAATCTCTGTGGCTTTGTGGAAATCTAGGTCAGAGGTCACTGAAAAATTAGTTAAGCATGATGGACTGACAGTGACCTAGACAGGTGTTCCTGCTTCCTTTCTGTGTATCACTTCCTGTGTTCTTACTTATACAGGGGTTTGTTGAGCTTGGTACATAGGTCAATCCACATATTTCTAAGCCTGCATTAAATTAAAAGAGAGTCTAGGATTGCTTCAACACACAGTAACACCTCCCCTATCAGTCATCTCAAATATTCATCTATCAAGATGGAAATATTTCATAATTCTTTTTCTGGTGTCAAAGTTGCTATGGAGACTTTTTTTAAGGACTAAGAGATTTCTTTAACTACAGTAATAATCCCAAATGACATTCAAATATTTTTAAAGTATGTTTTTAAATGGCAAAGAATTGTACGGTGAGGTTTCCATTCATCTCTGCAGGAAAAAGAGAAAATTGTTGAAAAGAATCAAGTCAGTGTAATAGTATCCCTATTGAAAATTGACCTGACAATTATAAAAGACTTAATGTCTGCTACATTCATGGCTGAAATATCTTCAATGGAGTTTCAATAATCTTGGTCTCACATTACCCATTTTTTGTTTAACATTTATTTTTCCTAGTATTACACCTGGTTATCCTAAAACATTTGTACTTTTAAGTTGTTAAGCCAAAGTTAGTTGAGATACTTCCAGTTGGCTTACTAAACATTTCCTAAATGCCTACTGTGCGCAAAGCACTGAATTAAGCTAAAGCTGAACAACATTAGTGACTGCTTTTTTGAAGAAGCAATCTTGATGAAATGAACCTACTCCCTTTTGGCAGAGAGGAGAGAGGCTGCAGGTGAGAAACGTTTCATAACCTGTCATATTGTTCAGTTGTTTCAGTCACATCCTGCTCTTTGTGACCCCCTTTAGGGTTTTCTTAGCAAAGGTACTAGTGTGGTTTGCTATTGCCTTCTCTAACTCATTTTACAGATGAGAAAATTGAGGCAAAGAGGGATAAGTGAATTACCTAGGGTCACACTGCTAGTATCTGTGACCAGATTTGAATTCACCTGTCACTCTATCCACTGTGTCACCTAGTTGTCCCTTTGTTGTGTTAATGTGTATTTTAAGCTCTTATTTGAGATTTAGTCCTTAGCCTCATTCTGAACATCACAGCTCTGTTTATTGGGGAACCTTTTAAAAGGACTTCAGTTTATATGGGTTAACTTTGTTTCTTTTTGATGTTCTGATCCTAATTTAAACCGCAGAACTGTTGAAAGTTTCTCCATATTCCTGAAAAAGTGGGGAAAATCTAATTTCTTAGTGCCTCTTGACAATCCATTGATATGAAACTTGAATTTCTATAGTTGTTTTATTTTCAAAAGACTGGCTCAGAAATAAATTTTATTATATTGTTTGTTAAATAAACATTATTTATCCTATCAAGATATCTTCTAAAGTAGATTTTAATTTGGTTGAAATGTCTAACCTAATTCTGATTCATTTTCAGTTCTCTGGTGGGAGAGTTAGATCTATTTTTGTCCATTTGGAAAATCACTCAAATCTGTTTTGATTTTTTAATATACATTTAATCAAGGACAAAATATTTTTGTATCTAAAGTTTTAAGCATAAGAGTTACTTATTATAGTGCGAACAAGGTATTCATTAACGAAGGAAAATTTCTATGTTAAGGATTTGTTATTTAAAATTATTAATAGATGACAATACAAATGTCATTAAAAAAAACAAACAAAGCATGTCTTTTGCACATTTGTAACATAAAAAGGCAAAAATAAAATAATCCATATATTCAAGAACTATACTTTCTATTGTCCTGTTCGTAGATAATTAAAATGTATGATAGTTTAGAGAGTCAGGAAAGCTCTAATGATGGCAGCAAGGTTTCACACAAGAGGTAGCATTGGAATTGAAATTTGGGGAAGGATACCAATTCTGAAAATGGTGAACAATAAATCTACATTTCCCATGTAGAAGGTACTATTCTGAAGAATTTTACATATGCTCTCCAGCTACTTTGCTAACTCCCAACCAGCAGGCTGAGTCCCCAGAACTTGGTAGCTACATCTCCCCTCAGTATTCTAGGGTAGCTCTGAAGAGTGGGGTTTTTCTGTAATGCTATGGACCACAAGCCCCAGCTAGCATATTTCCCCCATTGATTATCAATAGATGTAAGTTAGTCAACTAAACAATTAGCTCTTAAAACAGACATTTATTGACAGTCAGGTAACTGATCAACAGAGCTGTAATGTATAGACCTAGGCTGAGATTAAATTTCAAATGTAGGTTCACAATTCAATAAGAAAATAATTATGTATTTTCCAAGCGCTAATAAAGGAATATTTCACAATGTTGCACAAAGCATCTCGTTACCCAAATCTGTGATATCCAAATCTTGTTCTTCCACAAGTAGAGTGCAGGGAACAATGGGAAAGGATAAAGAAAACAAGAATTTATAAAATAACCATTACATGCCAGGAAATATGCTACTGCCTTATAAATATTTTTCTCATTTAATCCTCATAACCGAGAAGTATGTGTCATTATCACCCTCATTTTTCCATTAAGGAAGCCCAGACAAAGAGAGATTAAGTGATTTTCTCAGGATCACACAGATAAGTAAGTGAATTGGAACTTAGATCTCACTGACTCAAGTCCCTCTCTAGACACTGAGAAACCTAGATTCTCCTAAATGGCTTAAACTTAGGACCAACATGGCCAAAGTGGTAAGTCACTAGTCCTAGTTGTTTGAAGTCTTTATCTTCCCTTTCTTGGAGAGAGGGGTACATATGAAGTTCTCTTTAGTTGTGATATAGCTTTTCAGCTTTGTCCATTGTAGAGCAGAATCTACCTTTTCTCATTGCATTCAGTCTATACTATTTTTCTGTGCAGATAATACCAGAAGCCAGTGCTGCCTCTGGGATGCTGCTAAGACACAAATGAAAATCCCAAGTCCTCTTGTCCTCTGAAGTTCATAGTTCCTCCTTTGAGGGAAGAGGAAAGAGGAAATTGAGTTACTTCTCACCACTTCCCAGAAAAAGATTTATTTTTAGAGGCTTCCACCACTAAACTACCAAATGATCTAAATAGTATATGTCTGCAATTAAATACCTTAAATAAATTAAGTTATTGGGGGGCGGAGCCAAGATGGCGGAGTAGAAAGACTCACCTATGCTAGGTCCAAACCCACAGCCCATAGATTTCCTGTAAAGAGAACTCCTGACAAATTCTGGAGCAGTGGAGGCCGCGCAGCAACACAGTGAAGGAGA
>JAQQSK010006364.1:0-14467 GCA_028658325.1 Potorous gilbertii
ATATCAATGGAAAAGCAGCTCTCACAATTATGAAGTTTAACTCATAAGGCTGCCTTCTTTAGCCTACTAGTAACATAGTGTTGCTTGAGATGAACAGTACTCATATATATTATGGCATTTTTTGGTTTGTTTCCTAATTAATTGCTTGGGAAGGGGGCAGTTGGTTTTAAGTGACTCGCCCAGGGTCATACAGCTAGTAAATGTCTGAGGCTATGTTTGATCTCAGGTCCTCCTGACTCGAGGGCTGGTCCTCCATTACACTATCTAGCTGCCCTTTCCTAATTAGTTATTGGAAAACATAGTCTTAGAGATGCTGTGGCATTTCTAATTGGAATTTTTTTTTATTTTAAGAATAGAGATACCCTATTAATAATATATTTTTTATAGAATATTTTGATAATGATAGAGACATGACTTACATCAACTTTATAGGCTGTGATTATCCCAGACAATTAATATGTTTCAGGTTATGTGATTTGGTTAGGCAAATGTATGTAATTTTGAGATTTTGCCAAAAATGAGAGATTAATTTTTGGAACATATTGAGTATTTGTTTTTCTCTTAAAGAAAGAAACAACTTCTAATCTTAACCAGCATTTAGATTATCTCTTAAGTTAAAACTCCCTACAGTTAGGGTCATTAGAAGATAAACATTCAAGGCAAAGTATGTCATTTTAAAGATAACCTTTATAGCTTTACGAATATCCATTTCTGAAAAGATTTCTGGGAATTACAGATTGCAAAGAATTTCAGAGGTCCTCAGACCAACTTTCTCATTTCTCTTTCACCGTCTCCCCTCCGCCTGCCTCATTTTACAGATAAGTGAAAGTACCTGTCTGAAGTAACACAAGCAGTAAAATGACAGGGGCTGGATTTAAACTAAAGTCTTTCTGTTCCAAATCCAGAGCCAGAAAGAGAGAGGGGAAAGAAGGTGTTACAGTTAGGTTGGGCCTTATTCAGTGTGAAATAGTAAGTAGAGCACTGGACTGAGTCAGAGTACTTGGCCTGGATTCTATGCACTCTATTATTGAGTGCCTGATAGCTTTGGGCTGAGTCATTTAACTTTTAAGAATCTCACTTATCCCTATAAAATGAGAAGATTGGATTAGAGAGGGTTCTTAACTTTGGAGTCCATGAACTTTGTGTTTTAAATAGTTTATTTTTGTATTCATTGTAGTTTCCTTTGAAGTCCTTTGTATTTTGTTTTATGTGTTCAAAAAACATTCCGGAAAAGAGTCCATGAGCTTCCCCAGACTGCCAGAATGGGCCCCTGATGTTTTTGGTAGTTTTTTTTAAAGGTTAAAAACCCTTGTACTAGAGAGAGACTTCTCAGTTCTTCCTAAAAGTTGTAAAGGACTCTGATCTAAGTCATATATGTAGTTCTAATTCTTTATTTGTAGATGAGAGAACGGAGGCACAGAAAAGGGAAGTGATTTCCCCCAAGATGATCACATCTAGTTAGGACCTGAGCTGCTTCTGGACCTTCTGATTCTCATTTTATTGCATTTAACGGGCTGCTTCCCTTTATTCCCTTAATCTCTACCTGTTTTGACCTAACCTTGCAATGAAACTGCCATCAAAAATGGCCCCAACGCCCTATATGTAGTATTTTTAGGAAGAATCACTTTTAAGAGTCAGTTGTATTTTATTAAAACATTTTTTGTAGCTTACAGAAAAGTTGAAGAAAAATTTGGGATGATGAAATGTTCTTAAATTACTTTAAAAAATCTTTTTGGTTTTTCAGTTCAATCAACATTTTTTAAGTACCTACTCTGCACAAAATGTCAGGTGCCTTCCCTCTGTTAGTTATTTTCTGTTTATCCATTATATACCTTGCTTTGTACATATTTGTATGTTTTTTCTTCCGTTTGATTGTAAGCTTCTTGTGAGCAGGGACTACCTTTACCTCCTTTGGTATTCCTGGCTCTTAGCTCAGTGCTTGACACACAGTAGATGCTTAATAAATGGTTATTGATTAATTCAGATAAAGGTGTAACTTAAAGAGGAGATGGACTGGTCCCATTGGAAAGGTCAAGAATAACTGATCGATATCACCTGGATTGGAAACTCCTTGAAGTTAAAAGAACTAGAGGAAGGGTGTTGGGTGGATTTCCTTGTTGCAAGCATTGCTAGGATGAACGAAGTAGGGATCACTCACATCACTTAAATCACAGACCCATGGCAGTATATAGACGTTGGACTAGGTACCATCTATTTAAAAAAAAAAGATGAGAAATGTTAGCTTCTGTTTTAAGGATTTTATAGTCCATTGGTTTGAATAAATAAACTCTGTGCAGAAATATAACACGGGTCACAGTGTGATAAGGGAAAAGGCAAGTCTGTATGAGGTGTAAGAAACTTGTGGAGAGGTTGAGCCCATGAAGGCTTTGTGGAAAAGTAACTCCTGAGTGAGGCATTAAATGAAGTGATATTTCTGCAACTATGGAAGTCATGCGTGCTCAAGGTATTGATGAATCCACAGAAGTAGGAGAGGGCAGAAAGAGATGGTTGGAAAATAAGATGTCAAGGGGAAGAGATGAAATGCGACTGAGAAGGAAGATGAGTGTCAAATTGTGGAGGGTCTTGAAAGTAGGGTTTTTTATTGTTGTTAATATTGTGCCATAGGCAAGGGACGCCCCTGAAGACTTTTGAGATGGGATGTAATAACTGCGAGACCTGCATGTGAAAGATAGCGTTGTGTCTGTGTCCGAGCATAGGAGCAATGATTGAGAGTTCAGAAGGACTTTAGAGATCATTTAGTGGGGGGAGGGGGGGTGCGCACATGTGTGTGTCACCCTCTTTTTTGCACTCTGGTATGTGGACACTTCCAGAATAATGTTCCTAGAAAAATAAAATGCCTAAGATTATAAAGGACTCACTCCAATTATATTGAAATATAATTTTGCAAATATATTTATTTAAAAAAAACATTCATGGACCCCAAATCAAGGACCCTGATAGCTGGTCCAACCTTCTCATTTTACAGATGAGTTAACTGAGGCCAAGAGAAATTATACGTGACTTGTGCAGGGTAAGACTAATAGATAATAAGTGACGGGCAAAGCTTGAACCCCATTTCAATTCTGAAGCATTTTCCACTTTGCTGCCTCATTCCTATGTTGCTTGAGAAATCAACAAGTAAAATAAATTTACTTGGCAAGTAATTGAGGCACTTAACTGAACAGATACCTATGAAAGGTCAAACCTCACATACATTTACAGTAAAAAGAGAAGGGCACATTTATTTTTTATATATGACACTAGTTTATATAGTAGTAAGCTAGTGGGGTTCCCCCCCCCAAAAGCTTATTTTTGTTTGGTCAAAAATACGTTTTAATTTTCACTTCCTTAAACACACCTGTAATGAAATTTAAATTCAGACACTGAGAAATAGATAAATTTTCTACCTAAGAAATGAATTTTATTTGAAAAGACTGCTTGCATGATATGGGGTGGCCAATATAGGAACTAGGCCATTTTGTATTTTTCTTAAGAAGCCATCTGTTAATTAAGGGGACAAAATGCTCTTTATCTGACAGTTTTTTATAAAGTAGGCTCTTCCCTAACAGGAAAAATAAATAAGTAAACAAAATGGATGCTTATTCTTACCCAGCATTTCTCTGATGTAGGTTGCAGGTCACACATTATCCACTGTGAACAGATTTTATAACTTTTACCATGAACTGCTAAACTTACTCTGTTGATTGCATACCATTGGGATGGTTGTAGGTTTTTTTCACCATTACTGCTTAGTAGAGGCCTTTCTGAGTCTCTTCTAGCTGTGTCTGCAGTATTTAAATAGTCAGTCAGCATTTATGTACCAACCTGCTGTAACAGAATTGGTTCATTTGGGGATTTCTCATAACTACAGGAATCAGGGCTTTATATAGTTTTCAAAGTAGAAGAAAACTTTTCACAAATCATTTAAAAGATGACAACTTATTTGCAATAAAAATAAGCAAACAAAAATTCCCTCCTATAGAAAAGCCAGAACTAAACTATTAGGTGGCTAAGGTTTTGTATTATTATATCCTTTGTGTTTAAAATGTATAGAATTTATTTGGGGCATTTAATACTTATGTAGTTTTGTTGGGGTAGGTAGGGGGTGTAATGGGTGGAGTGCCAGACCAGAAGGCAGGAATACTTGAGTTAAAATGTGGCCTCAAACACTTTCTCTGTGACCCTGGGGAGAGTACTTAACTGTGTTTGCCTCCGTTTCCTCACCTGTAAAGTTTGTTGGAGAAGGAAATGGCAAACTAATCCAGTTTCTTTGCCAAGAAAACCCCAAATGGGGTCACAGAGTTGGACACTACTGAAATAACTGAACAACAATTTTGTTCCCTTTCTCCGTGTACACATTATATTTTTGTACTGTTTTTTTTCTGAAATATGCCCAGTTTAACTGGTGGCTTGTTCCTGGGAAGAACCCTTCCTTGTGTGTGGTAAGTTAGTCTTCTGTGAGTTAAGCATATAAGTCTCAGAACCAGTGAGGTTTTCAGTTTTCCAACAATCAGTACCGTCCTCTTAAACAAACCCAGATTCAGTTCAGTTCACTTGACCCTTCATAGTTAGACCCTTTTATTCTTTGTCTCTTCATATTACAATGAAAGCATAAGTGCCTCCTCTTTCAGTCATATGCTTTCCGGAGTCATCTATAAGCAGCTTCCCAAGAGGAGAGTCAATAAGTAAGGAGAGTCTAAGCATCTCTTCAAAATACTTTATTTCAAAAACAAGAACAGGATTGTTCAAAATTTGTTGTAGAATTTGAGAAAGTACATACTCAGATTTAGTGATTAGGATATGTAGGCAATGTGTTGTTGTTGTGTTTGTCCTTTGTTTTTTCCAAGAGGATCATGACATCAGGGAAATTAATGACATGACTTGCAGTTGACTTTGGTTTTAGCAAGGGAGGACTGTTCAAGGTCACCAGTCTCACTTTCTCCTCCAGAGCCATCTGGGTCGGCCCAGGGCATGTAGACAAAAGTGTACTTTGTATGTATAATTATGAAAAGTGAAAATTCACCATCTTGATTGCTTCCTTATTAATAGTCAAAAACATAACCAATTTAGAAATGATTAACTTTTATGGGTAGAGGAAGGATGACTCTAGTCTTCGTTTTTGACCCTATATCAAAGGAAGACTGTGAAAATTAAGTCTTGCATTATGCAGCTTTCCTTTAATGCCTCAGAAAAGTCTGTTGGGCTCTTCCTCCACATATTCTGTTTGTAATCTCACTATCTTTTGGTATAAGTGTTCTTATCTTGGGTTTGTGAACTTTTTTTTTTTTAAATAAACAACACTATTTTAATAGAATTTGTTTCCTTTGTAATCCAATGTATTTTATTTTGTGAATTACTTTTTAATTATTTGGAGTCTTCATAGTTTTTACCAGACTGCCAAAAAAAAAATAAGGAATCTCTATCTCTCTCTTTCTCTTTCTTCCCCACCCCCTACCTCGCTCTCCCTCCACCCAATAATACTCACACATGAATCCTTGAATTAGTAAATGACCTTCATGAGTTATTGAAGCGATTCCCACTCTTTCTCATCCCTTCTTCTCCCTCCCCCATAAAAAAAATTCAAAAACCATTTGGTTTTAAATCTATTTTAAGTCAAACTGGTACTTGGATTACAGCCTGTTATCAGACTTTTACTGAAAGTTTTTTTCTAGCTTAAGAGATCTTTCCATAGCTAGACTTTTACTCAAGAGTTTTTCTAGCTTGATATAGGTCTTTTCCATAGTTTGTGCCCTGCTGATATATCAGAGTATTTGTAATGAAGAGCCTATGTTGAAGCCTTAAAACGTTATCCACATTTTTTTTGCGGCAAGAGTTTTCCTTACACCTCCCTTTAACAAGTAGTGACAGATGGACAACTGTATTATTCTTTCTGCATCAGAACAGAGACACACACACACACACGCACGCACGCACGCACGCACGCACGCACACACACACACACACACACACACACACATCCCCATCCCCATCCCATCCCCTCTGGTTATTTATCATTTAATTGGGAAGATTAGGCTGTCTATCATGCAAATAGTAACATCTTGGGGCCTAGAGCTAGGGATTTGATGTGGTTAGAAAGGCTTCTAAGGATAGTTTTGATGACTTTTAATGTTTGGATGTTCCCAATGTTTGGAGGAATGTAGTTTGATGATGTGAAGTATATTCCCAACAAAAGTTAGGGAAGTAGGAGGACTAGGAAGTCTATGAGCTGAAACGAAAACACTTGACTTACTGTATCAGATTTTGGTCTGGAATCAAGCTAGGAATAAGCAATAAAATAGGATGGAGGTCATTTATTAAAAATCTCTTTGCCTTTTAGTAGAAGTATGCAATGAGAAGGCTTGTAGAAAGCTACAATAACTCGTCATATTTCTGGACTCTTGCAAACTTACTGTTCTCTCTAGTCAGTGTTCAGTGCTGCTGCCAAAATTATCAGCCTTTGTTTAGTACTTTGACAATGCTATCTCACTGACTTAGCTTTCCTAATGCCTTATTGTGGCTTTATTTTGCAAAATAGAACACATTAAAACCCCTCACTTGTTATGTCTGGACTTTATTAGGATGTCTTGGAGATCTTACTATATATACTATTTTCTGGTTTTTCACTAATCATTGACTTTCCTCATGAAGATAAATTCATTGTTCTCTTTATTTGACCATCTTATTCCTGCCTGTAAGGATACTCTCTTTACTTGAAATAAGCCCTTTTTCTTCAGTCTCTTGGAAACTATTTGGTTCCTAAAATTTCATTTCTTAAAACTGTTTGGAATTTCCTCCAAAGATTGCGTTTCCTGCCTCTACCTTAATTAAATGTGAAAATCCAGTGACTCTAATTCCATTACAGCAACCTACTATATGTGAATTCTACAATACCTCTAATTTCACTTTATCAAAACATTAGTGTACTTAAGGTGAGTACTTGTTTCAGATGCCTCTACTATGCTTGCTCTTTGTTTTAGTGTTAAAATTTTGAGCACCTTAGGGGTCCATCTTATTTTGGAGATTTTTGTAGCACAAAAAGCTTTTGGAGTATTTTAGTTGGTAAGATAGGAACAGCTTCTGCTAAAGAGAATTTTGATAGCAGTCAACAAACATTTATTAGGTGCTCACTGTGTGCCACACACTGTTGACTCTAAGATTTGGCCAGATAAATTGTTTTATATGCTTCCATAAAAAGCAGTTCATGTAAATTCATCTTGTTTTAAATTTACATTTTTCCCACTATTCCCACACCTGGGATTTTATCAGTTTAGAGTACTCAAAGTATGAAAACTCCCTTCAGCGATGCAGATAGGCAGTTCATCGTTTCCTTGGAAGTGAAACCTTCTGCAGCCAGAATGTGTCATACAAAATGAACCCTGGTTTTCCTGACTCCATTGTGGACTCACAGTCTATTATGCCATGCTAGCTCTCTTTAGATTCACTTCAGATATTCATCTCTAATTCATCTGTTTTGTAAACTGAGATTTTTATCCAGGGATATCACAAGCATGTACATGATACAGTTTTGCTTTTGAATATTAAAATTACATGGGTGGATGATTCATTTTGACCAACATGAAGTGCCTGATGTGTGCAGGACATTGTGCTAGGTGTGCTGAGTACAGAAAAGAAGTCTAAGTTCTGGAGCAATAGAATAATCAAAGGTAAAGCTTTTCATGTCTGAGCAAGCTCTTCGCAAGAAGGGATTGTTTCTTTCTTTGCACTAGTGCCTAGCACATAGTAGGCACTTAATGATGTGGATAGAGACCAATACTTCAGTGTTTCTTGAATACTGTCACTTTAGCTGGTAACATTTTGTAGTTAGAAGTGATGCTTTGATCTGTCAATTTTTGGTTAACCAAAAACATTCACATCCCAGGAAGCACTGAGTAGATTTCTCAGATTTTGCATTGGAAGCTGTCAGTTAACAATCCTCTTGATTTTTAGTCTTTTGGTTGGTCTAACCTTACCTTTTATTTTCAGAAGGAAATTTACTTATTTCTTAACTGGAGTTCCTTTGTGAAGTAAGTGTGCTGTAGATTTTCATGGTCAGTATGTTTCCTATTCTTCAGGACAAAAACAGGGAAGAGTTCAGAGCTCTACAGAAAATTTGGACATGTTTGATTTTTGCAAGTGACATTTAGCTATTTTTAGGCACAACTGTGTAATTTAGTGTGACACATCAAACCAAATAGATTTGTTACATGAACTGAGAAATCATTTTGCTGTAGTAAAGTTATAATTATGATGTTTAGTGCTTCTTTGATTTTTCATGCCAGTTCTGAATTTTAAAAAAAAGGTCACTGGCAGGAAGAGAAAAAACATGTTTAGAAGCTGCCCTGCTGTTCTACTGCTGCTTAGTTGTTCTTTATTCTTCTCTTTTTTTGTGAGAGTTGACACCCGGTTGGTGGTAGGGGCCAGCAACAGATGCCCTTTTCACTATCACAGTTGCTGGTGTATTTTCCCCTGTTTCTCAGCACTCAGTACTTCAGGAATTAAAGTCTTCTATTTTCTGTCCCCATCCCCAATAGAGTTAACATAAATAAACATCTTGATTTTAAGTATTGTGAGGTAAAGGCAAGTAGCCAAAAAAAAAAAAAACCTTTAATAACAAACTGAAGGTATTCATTAGAGAAACAAGAATATTTCAACGGGATTTTTTTTTCTAAAATATTTGTTTCAGATTAGCAAAAATAAGGCATAGTTGAATTAGCACAGAAATAGGTCTCACTCTCCGTTTCCTTGTCTCTAAATAATGCTGATAAGACTTATTTTTAAGGACACGTGATATGAAAGTACTTTGAGAATTGTGAAGCATAATATCACATACACGCAATGTGATTATTTAAAATGTAACAAGTCAGAATCTGTTTATCCTGAATAAAAAAAAGTCTCTCTATTATCCTTCCCCCAGGGCCCTTAGACTTTAACTTCATCATGGAGACTTCTCAGTTTTTGAAGATGGAATTCTTTTTTTTAACAGGAACAGTATAAAATCCACGGGGTAGGGAGTTTGGTCCCTTGAAGACCCTTGATGCTAGGTACAAGAAAGATATGGGGTACCTGAGTCCCAGAGAAGGAAAGGGACTTGCAGAAAGTTGAAATTTAAACCTATGTATAATCCACTGTGCTACTTCTCAGTAACAGGTGGAGGATTGAGGGTGGACTTAAAACCTATAACCTTTGAATCCCTTCATATGTATCTCTTTCCACCATTTTTGTTTTTTTTCAAATTTGGTCTCATAGTTTTTAGTCACAGGAAGTGTATGTATTAAGATGGAGTTCATTTTATTTCTTGCACTAGTGTTAGGTTGTTTTTTCTTCAGGTTTCAATTACAAATCACCCTATTTCCCTTTTCCTGTGTAGAATAAGATGTGCTTGCCTGGTGCTGCCTTTCAGGGAGACTTAGAATTTCCTAAAGTGAATTGCAAATTGGGACCGATTGAGAAATCACAACTTAATGCAAGGTCCTAATGCACTGCTAGAAAGTTGATAACATACAAAACTACCAACAATTGTGTCATCAGTTGGGAATAGCTAATTAATTTGAATGGAAAACACATCAGTGTTATGTGGATACTTGCCCATCATAAGTAAATTAGTAATCGTTTATAAATATTATGCTGACCAGAAACTTCAAATTTAATAGAAAATCTACAATTTCAACAAATTAACATAAGCCTAAATAAATTTCTGATGCCTTTTAAAAAAACCTATTTAGGGATACCTTTCTATTTATGCCAGTTTCATGGTTTGAAAGGGATCTTTAGTGAGCCATCTGTTTTCTGCATTATGTGAATGGATAGGTTGAATTTTCTATCCTTGTTGTAATCCCTGATAATGTCCTTTGGAAGCTTGTTAAAATGCCTAAGAGGCTTTCGGGAAACTGTTGCTATTCTATTATACTTTCCTTTCTAGGGTTTCCTATTCCCTAAACTGAGAATCTATCCTGCTCAATCAGAAGAAAATACAGAGACCCATATTCATAGCTTGCCTTTTTTTTAATGGATGACTTTCTAAAAATGGCATACTGTATTTACAGAAGGCAAGGAATTAAAGTTGGCAGGAACTGAACATTTAAGATTTGTTTACTGAATACTGTAGAAAGGAATATCAAGTCCTTTATGCTACTTATTCTAAGGTCCTCTCCCACTAGACCTGTTGGTGTAAACATTGTGCCTGATTGGCTTCATTACAGATTAGATACCACTGTTTTTAATATGCCTGTTTTTGTTGCTGGTGCTTGAGGCTGGAAGGGAGAAACTGTGGTACACAGCTTTTCTGACTAGAGAAGCAACAATGAATGCTCAAGAACAAAATTTCGTCTGAAATATTAGGAACTTAATAGTCTGTAGACATACAGTGCATTTGAGCAGTGAGAAATGAACATTACAGTAAGGGAAAGAAAGTCTTTCCAAAAAAAAAAAAAAAGCTATAGGAGAAGAGGAAGAAACAAGGAAATTCCCTGACATGAAGATAATGTAAAATCAGATGCCTGTTCTTTTTCTTCAGGCTCACAGTATTGAAAACACAAAGATGATTCGATTTGTTCTTTTCTCAGATGGTCTCCATTTTCCTATGTCCACCTGAAGGAGCCAGGAGAAGGCTGCCAGTCAGAGAATATTGTGGTGACCTATTTCTAGGAATAGAGAGGTATTTTTAAAAATAAATGTTGCCTTGTACCTTTCTAGCTCTTGAAACATCACCACTTCTTTAAATGAAATAATAGATACACATCAATCAGTGTAGACACTTTTTATTGTTGATTCAATTATAAGGTTTTATAAAATTCACTATCTGCGTTTTTCATTGACTTGTATTTGAATAGTCTCGGCAGACTCAATTATATTAGTGAAAAAGCACTTAAAACAAAATTACATGCTGACACCTCATAATTCATACTTGTAGATCTGTGAAACAGATTTATGTAAATCTATCAAATTCCAAATAAGACATGATTTTTAAATTGAGATTTCATTTTATTATGATAATTGTGAAAATGCCAGGTTTTTAGGTTGTAGATATTTAATGTTTGAAAGAAGTTTCCTTATCAAGCCAATTACTTGTGAAGACACAAGTAATATCTGACCACTCTTTTTCTGTGTATGACATATTGCATCCGGACAGTGTAGTAACTTAAAATTTTGGAACTGTATTGTGAAGTGATGGGGTATAGTGGGATGAGTATCACACTTGGCATCAGAGGACCTGGATGAGAATTCTACTTCTACTTAGTTAAAATGGCTTGTCCAAAAGCCATATTACGTATCTGGCATCAGTTGCTTTATTTGTGAAAGATGGGGCTCGAATCAGAACATCTCTCTGGCCCTATCCAGGATTAAGTTCTGTGACTGTGCATGTAGAGGAGCTACTGCTCTGCTGAAGGGCAAGATGACCAGAGTGGAAGAAGTAACATGGACTGAGAAGAAATATTCAGGTTTAAAACATGTCACTTTTAAGAAGGACCTTTGGTAACAAGTCTTACCAACTAGTTAAAAATTTGTCTTGAATCAGATGAGGTTAAGAGAGGTTCAGAGGTACTGTGTAATTTGTGCAGTATCATTAAGTTAGAGTAGGAGCTGAGGTTTAAAAGTTCAGATCTCTTGCATTTACCAGGTGGGCTTTAATATAAGTAAAAAGTCACTTGTGTGCTTATCAATAAAATGTTGAGATAGTTTGCTGAATCCAGTGATGGTTCTTTAGCTCAGCCATCATATTAATTGTTCAGGAGGTCTAAAGTGAACTCCACAACCTTTTTTATCCTTGATAGTAGGGTCAGTTTAGATATTTGAACAAACGTTGATGAGGCCTAATGACTCAAGAACCACTCAAGTGATTTGATTCTAAAGAAGAGTGGAAGGTGGCAGGCAACTCTCCATGGCTGTTTATCTGGTCACAAGTCATTGCTTTCCCTCCCTCATCCCTTACCACTCCTTCATTTCCCAATATATCTCTCCCCTTCCCCCACCAGAAAAACAGCCATAACAAAAGGGGAAGTGGCAGTTCCGTAAAACCAAATAAACATTAGTCAAATTGAACAGTATGTGCTTTTCAATTTTTGTTGTAGTTTCCATTTCTGTTATAGTAACTTTTCATGTTGTCTTGGTTCTGCTTACTTTACTTTGCATCAGTTTCTATTGGTCTTCCCATATAATCTTATTCATTGTTTATGGCACAGTACCATTCTTTTGCATTTGTATAGCATGATTTACCTATCCATTTCATAGTGGGCATCTTCTTTGATTCTGGTTTTTTGCCTCTACGAGAAAATACTACTATAAATGTTTTGGTAGGTATGTGACCTTTTTATTTGTCATTGACCTCTTGGGGATATATGCTCTACAGAGATTTCTTGATCAAAAGGGTATGGGACAGTTTAATCTCATAATATAGTTCTATATTGCTTTCCAGAAAGCACATACTTCACAGCTCCACCATATTTGCTTAACAGTTTTTATATGACTCCTCCAATGTTACTATTTACATCTTTGGTCATCTTTGCCAGTTTGTTCAATGGGAAATGAAGACTTGAGGCTGCTTGGATTTGTGTTTTTCTTACTGACGATTTGGAGTTTTGGTACAGTTTTCAGATTTAATTTCTTGAAATTATATGCAGACTTTGGGGCACCGTGAATTTCACATTTATAGGGAATATAATTCCAAGGTAGGCACCATGGTGCCACGCAGGGCCAGGGTTCAAAATCTGCCCCTGACACATCCTGCATGTGTGACTCAGGGTGAGTCGATTGACATTAGATTTCTGCAAACTGCTGAGGCTAGAAGTCATAAAGAAAGTTTTGGTCAGCATTGATACTTTTTCATAGACACATTTTTCTCATCTGGATTATTGTTAAAAGTTAGAGCAAATGAAACTTGGGGAAGTTGCTAAACTGCATTCATAAGGGAAAGTTGCTCTCCCAGTTCATTCCCTGTAACAGTGAAATCACATTTAGTTCCTATTCTGTAGAAACAGCATTATAGGAAAATATCCAGATATCAAGTACTTTACCAAATTCCTGTTGTATATAATATGTATATGGTGGCATGTTGGATGCCCACTCCCACTTTCTCAACCTCCTGTCCCCCCCAGAAAGGCTCCTACTCAGGTTTAAGAATGAAGTCTTTACTTTCATTATATTTTGCTCAGGGTAATCTTGCCTTCAGTACATCTCCTACTGGGCAAAGGGCAGGGACACAGGAGAAGCATGCTGTATGTGGGATCAGGTAACGCAGACTGGTTGGTTGGGTTTTTTTGTTCTTGAAGAGGACCAAAATGATATCACTATGATAAAATCAAGTTTCAGCGTGTCTGATCAGACCAGTGTGAGCTCGGAATGCTCTACCACAGATAAATGCAAATAGATGATAGAGAACTGACTGAATGATAAATGCTCAAGCATAGTAAGTTATAGATCTAACCATTCAGCAAAGTATTTAAGTGCCACAGTATATCAGGTACTGTGCTAGGTGTTGGGAAATAAAGACAAAAAATCAAATGGTCCTTGCCTATAGGAAGCATATTCTGTTAGAGATAATGTATACATGTGTAAGTATACATGTTATAGGAAAATTAAATTCAAGGAGCAGGGAAGCAAGAAAGGCTTCATGTGGAATGTGGGAGAAATCAGTCATGAAGGAATTCCTGAGGGAATTCTCTGATCTGGGAGTGAATATGGCAGATGACGAGGTGTTGCATGACAAGAGACACGAGAGATAGAGTGTAAGTTACAGATTTCAACTAGCTTTGATCAGATTTTGTAGTGCATGAAGGGAAATGGTGTACACTGAGTTGAGGTGAAGCTATGAAAAGCTTTGAGAAGCAAAACAAAGGAGTTTATACTTTAACCAACCATAAATCTCGATGGTACTCTGTCACTAGTGTTTTGTGTCCAGTGTGTTTCTTTTCTCAATAGTTGATTGAGATCATAGATTTAGAGCTTGGAGGGACCTTGAGGACCATCTGGTCCAGGGGTGCAGAACCTACACCTTGAGGCCATGTGGTAGCTTTCTAGGTCCTTGGGTGTGGCCTTTTGATTTAATCCAAATTTCACAGAGCAAATCTCCTTAATAAAAGAAGAGGTGTATATGGCCTCCTGTGACCTCAAGGCCTTGGATTCCCCTCCCCTGATCTAGTCTAAGTCCTTCCCTTTTTGCTGAGGAGGAATCCAAGGTCCATGGGAAGTCAAACAATTTGCCCAAAATTAGACAGATGTCATGTGGCAGAGCTGGGATTGGAGTTCAGGCACCCCTCGACTCAAACTTCAATACTCTTGCTCTGATTTAAAAACAAGAGCAAAATCCTGCCAGAGGAAACATGTTTTTGGTAATTAGTTATATTGCATGCTTATATTGTTGTAAAGGGGCAGTGGTTCCCTACGATAGAGTGCTGGGCTTAGAATTAATTGGTAAGACCCTAGGCTCAGAGTTCATCCTGATACTTAATAATATGTTCATCCTGACACTTAA
>JAQQSK010006365.1:0-14467 GCA_028658325.1 Potorous gilbertii
TAGGATGGAGGGAAATATAGTTAGTCTTACACAACATGACTATTATCGAAGTCATTTGCAAAACTACACAGATATGGCCTATATTGAATTGTCTGCCTTCCCAAAGGAAATGGGTGGGGAGGGAGGGATGGGGAGAAGTTGGAACTCAAAGTTTTAGGAACAACTGTTGAGTGTTGTTCTTGCTACCAGGAAATAAGAAATACAGGTAATGAGGAATAGGAAGTTATCTGGCCCTACAGGACATAAGAGAAGATGGGGACAAAAGAAGGGAGGGATGATAGAAGAGAGGACAGATTGATGATAGGGGCAATTAGAATGCTTGGTGTACTGGGGGGGGAGGGGACAAATGCGGAGAAAATTTGGAACCCAAAATTTTATGAAAATGAATGTAAAAAAGTTAAATAAATAAATTTTTATAAAAGGAAGGAAGGATGATTAATGTGAAAATACATTTAATAAGAATGTATGTGTAGAACCCATGTAAGACTGCATACTGTTGTGGGACGGGAAGATGGAGGGAGGGGAAGAAAAATGTAAAACTTAGGAAAGTGATTGTTGAAAACTGAAAACAAATAAATTATTATTAACAAAAAAAGAAAGGAAGGAAAGAAGGAAAAGAGAGAAAGAAGAAAAGAAATATCTTTCACACAAGAAAGATGGATAGAAAAAGGAGGAAATTTGTTAAGGGAAGGGGGAAGATTTCTGGGGGAATATTTGCCATGAATCTAGCAGTATTTCTGAAAAAAAAAATTCCAATAAGGAATAAAGTATAAACTTTCATAATTGTTTTAAGTTTTTTATTTTATTTATTTTTATTTTAAAATTTATTTATTTATTTTTAGTTTTCAACATTAATTTCCACAAGATTTTGAGTTTCAAATTTTCTCCCCATCTCTCCCCTCCCCCTATCCCAAGACACTGTGCATTCTGATTACCATTTCCTCCTATCTATCCTCCCTTCTATCACACCCCTCCCTTCCCTTATCCTCATCTCCTCTATTTTCTTATAAGGCAAGGTAGATTTCTATACCCCATTACCTGTATTTCTTATTTCCCAATCACATGTAAAAACAATTTTTAATATTAATTTTTAAAACTTTGAGTTCCAACTTCTCTCCCGTCCACTGAGAAGGCAAGCAATTTAATACAGGTTACACATGTGTAGTTATGCAAAAGACTTCTACAAAAATCATGTTGTGGAAGACTAACTATATTTCCCTCCATCCTATCCTGCCCCCCATTTATTCTATTCTCTCTTTAGACCTTGTCCCTCCCCACAAGTGTTTCCTTCTAACTACCCTCTCCTCTCATTTGGCCTCCCTTCTATCATCCTCCCCATTTCCCACTTATTCCCTTCTCCCCTACTTTCCTGGAGTGTAAGATAGACTTTCCTACCAAATAGAGCGTGCATGTCATTCCCTTCTTAAGCCAAATGTGATGAGACTAAGCTTCACTCTTTCCCTCTTACCTCCTCCTTTCCCCCTCCTTTGAAAAAGCTTTATCTTGCCTCTTTTATGAGAGATAATTTGTCCCATTCCATTTCTCCCTTACCCCTCCCAACATATTCCTCTCTCATCCCTTAATTTTATTTTTTTTAGATATCATCCCTTCCTATTCAACTCACTCTGTGCCCTCTGCTAGATCTTGTGTTATCCTGCTTGTACTTCTACAGTACTCAAATTGTTTCTTTCAGGTTGCTTGCAATATTTTCTCCTTGACTTGAGAACTCTGGAATTTGGCTACAATATTTCTAAGAGTTTTCCTTTTGGTATCTCTTTCAGGAAGTGATCAGTGAATTATTTTAATATTTATTTTACCCTCTGGGTCTAGAATATCAGGACAGTTTTCCTTGATATTTTATGAAAGATGATGTCTAGGCTCTTTTTTGGATCATGGCTTTCAGGTAGTCCCATAATTCTTAAATTGTCTCTCCTGCATCTATTTTCCAGGTCAGTTATTTTTCCAATGAAATATTTCATATTATCTGCTATTTTTTCATTCCTTTAATACCTATATTTTCTATAATTTAATTCATATAATTTCTTAATTTTTCATAAAGTCATTAGCTTCCATGTGCTCCATTCCAATCTTTCAGGAATTATTTTCTTAGTGAACTTTGAATCTCCTTTTCCATGTGGCCAATTCTGCTTTGTAAGGCATTCTTATCCCCATTGGCTTTTTGGATCTCTTTTGTCACTTGAGCTAGCCTATTTTTTACAGTGTCATTATCTTCAGCATTTTTTTGGATCTCCTTTAGCAAGTAGTTGACTTGTTTTTCATGATTTTCTTGCATCACTCTCATTTCTCTTCCCAACTTTTGCTCTACTTCTCTTATTTGATTTTCAAAATCCTTTTTGAGCTCTTCCATGGCCTGAGACCAATTTATATTTTTTTTGGAAGCTTTGTATGGAGGAGCTTTGCCTTTTTTTTCTTCTGTTTGCATGTTTTGGTCTTTCTTGTCACCAAAGTAAGATTCTATAGTCTGATTCCTTTTTCAGGTTCTGCTCATTTCCCCAGCCATTTACTTGACTTTTGAACTCTTTGTCAATGTAGTTCTCTGCTTTCAGTGGGGTGGGGGTGTACTGTCAGCTGCTCAATCCCCTCACAACCTGTAGGCCTAGAGCTCTAGAAACAGTGGCTCCAGGTGTCCCTGATACTGTGGCTGCTGCAGGTTCCCTGTCCCCTCCCCATTCTGCTTCCTGGGGCTAGGGCCAGACCATTCCACTCTCCCACACTGTTCCCACAGTCTTTTTCCACTGTCTTTCCAGTTTGTCCTCAGTGTTTTGGGGTCATGAAATCTGGAAACCACCACAGGTGTGAGAGATTCAGTTCCCACAAGGCCTGCTCGGATCCCTTCTGTGCTGACACAGTCCACACTGGACTGCACTCTGCTTTCAGTGTTGCACAATAGACACTTCCTGGCAACCTTCCAGATTGCCTTGGGCTGGAGATTTGCTTCATCCAATCATTCTGTGGGTTCTGAAGCTCCAGAATTTGTTTACAGTCATTTTTTACAGGTACTTGGGTTGGCTTGGTGGGAGCACTCTCTTTTATTTTATTTTATTATTATTATTTTTTAATGTTCTACAATCACTTCCTTAAAATGGTGGGAGCACTCTTGAAAGTTCATGCTGTTACTCTGCCATCTTGGCTCTGCCCCCAACTTTCATAATTGTTAAAGAAGTTCATCTGATCCAAGGCAGCAATGTTGAGGTAACTATTTTTACAAAGCTACAGGTATCATTTTTCCAAAGATAACAGAGAATTTTTGCAACAGTGGATGAATTCATTAGCTTTACTATGTCCTTACCTAGTTTATTTTATTTTATTTTATTTCTCCTTCAGGAGACAGCCAATGATAATATGAGTTATCTCCAGCAAGGAACAGCAAAAGGGCCAGTATCACTGGACTGGAAAGTATGAAAAGGGAGTAGTGGAGATAACAAGAAAGGCAGGATGACAGATTATAAAGGGCTCTAAAAGTCGAACAGAGGATTTTATATTTGATTTTGGAAGTAATAGGGAACCACTGAGTAAGAGAATGATGTAGTCAGGGTTATGCTTTAAGAGGATCACCTTAGCAGTTA
This sequence comes from Potorous gilbertii, assembly GCA_028658325.1. NCBI lineage: Eukaryota > Metazoa > Chordata > Mammalia > Diprotodontia > Potoroidae > Potorous > Potorous gilbertii. The sequence continues at coordinate 3,588 of JAQQSK010006365.1, forward strand.
AGTAGAGTTGAGAAAAACCATTTAGACTATTGCAATAAGTAAGGAGGTGATGAGAGTCTATATCATGGTGCCAGCTGTGTGGGTAGAGAGGTCATATGCGATGAGGTACTGTAAAGGTGAGATGACAAGATGTGGCAATAGATTGATAGGTGAAGAGGTTAGGGTTGTATTAATGGATCTAAGAATCATCAGCAAAGTCTTGATAATAGAATCCATGAGAACCGATATGGTCACCAAGTAAGATAGTATATAGAGATAAGAAGGCCAAGAACAAATTGTTGAAGGTCACCCATAGTTAGCAGATGTGATCTAGATGAAGATCCAGCCAAGGAGAAGTAGGAGTGGCTGAAGGGGAAAAAGAGTACCAAGAGAGAGAGGCTGGTTCTCAGTATCAAAGACTGTAGAGCAATCAAGAAGGATGAACATGGGAAAAAAAACAATGGATTTGGCAGTTAGGAGATCATTGGTCACTTTGAAGTGAACAGTTCCATTAAAAGATGAGATTGGAAGCCAGATTGCAGAGGCTTGGAAGGGAGAGGAGAGGAAGTGGAGGCTCCTTGCATAGATTGCTTTTTCAAGGAGTTTAGGGAAGGGAAGGAGAGATATAAGATGATAGTTAGCAATGATGGACTGATCATATGAGGGATTTTTAAACATGAAGACATGGGCATGTATGGAAGCAACCAGTAGTAAACAAAGAGAGTGAAAGAGTGGGATGGTCGTTGGGATGATATGCTGGAGAAGACAGGATGGATCGAGGATGCATTTAGAGGGATTTGTTTTGGCAAGGAGAACCACCTTTTTGTGTAAGAGAGGGATAAAGGAGGAGATAGTAGAGGAAGACGTCTGAGTAGTTTGAAATGAGGAACAGGAGAGAAGAGGGAATGCCTAATGAATGCCCTTCATTTTTTCAGTGAAGTATAAAATGAGGTTCTCACATGAGAGGATTGGAATGGGAAGAGGCTGAGGAGAATTGGAAAGGTTTGGGACTTTCACTGTGGTAAGAAGGATAGTTAGTTGATAGGGATGTGAAAAAGGATTACCTGGGTGTAGTGAGGGTCAGGTTGAAATTATGTAACATTAATTTGAATTTTCACTCTCTTTTCTTCTGTCCTGTACAAAAGCCCTCCTCCAAAATTTCACTGTGGTATTACAGTGACTCCTGGGTTGTGTTTTAAAATTTTATTTTATTTTTAATTTATGGAATAAAACAAGCTTTTCCATAACATAGTACAATAAAAAAGAGGATTGCAGCACATGAAACTGCAAATCTACTATGTACAACTTGCTATTGCTTTCAAACATACAACAAAATTATCAAGTAAATTTTTTTCCTTGTTTTCTCCCCTCCTCTCTGCACTAGAGATGGCTACCATTATATACAAATAGGCGTATGTGTGTGTATGTATATATATATATATATACATACACACACACATATACATGTATATATACATACACATACACACATAAATATGTATATACACACATACATTATATATACATACACACATATATTATATATAATATACATATAATGTTGTATAAATATATGTACATATATAAAGTATATAAATATGTATTTTATATATGTATGTAAAATTATTCTATACACAGTTCTATTCACCAGTTTTCTCTGGATGTAGATAGCATCTTCTTCATATGTTCTGTATAGTTAATATGGGTATTTTTAATAGTTAAAATAACTTATTTGCTCAAAGTCATTCTTAAAACAATGTTGTTGTTACTGTATATAATGTTCTCTTACTTCTGTTCATTTCTTTCTTCATTATTTCATGCAAATCTTTCCATGATTCCTTGGTTCTTGAAGGCTGTGGCAGCAGAGATTAAGTTCTACTGGAGCCTATAAAACTAGTAGAGCCCCAGTAATATGTTGTCTACCAGAGAACCAGCTCACCTGGGCTTGAGGGTCTTATCACAAAGTTAACCACAAGGTAATGAATATTTTAACCTTAAAGATTTTGAAGTCCATCAACCAAGTCATAGAGGGCAACCACATGTGTCAGGAGAGAAAGCACTTGAGCTGAAAAAATTACATCTCTTTGAAGTATAGAGATTAAAAGACCATATATCTGAAAGGTATAAGAAAACTTCAAAACCATCCCCAGATTGGCCAAGTCACTGTCCAAGTAGATTCCACAGCCCCCTTTGGTCTTTTTGGGGTCCCCATTGAGAAAAAGTCCTAAAATACACTAACAAGGGAAAAGCCATAAAACTTAAACTCCATGAAAAGTGGAAACTCAAACATGGTGATCTCTTTACAAATGGTAACTTAGATACTAAACCATAACTTAGACACTGAATCAAAACTTAAGATACTATGACCTATAAAAGCTAAAACAGGAATACTGTGACTGGGATATGATCAATCCATAAACTGATGTTTGGATATAACATTGGCTTAACTCCCAAGCTCATTACTTAGCAGAAAACCAAAACTATCTACCAATCAGTGGTGATGCACTCTCTCACTCCTCTTGCCTTTGTTTCCTATAATTACCATGGGGATTTCAGGAATCCACAGAACTATCTGGCTGCTGCCCCAGAGTGAAGATTGCCCCTGTTTTTCTAAGTATTCATAATGACTGATAAAATTGCTACCTATAATCCATCTAGAGCTCTGTAGTTTCTTCCTTTGGCATCAAAGGTTAAGGAGGAAGTAGGGAGTTCCCCAGTCAGGGGAATTCTGGACCTTACAGTCCTTCTTCAGTCTCCATCATCATCAAATTCTTCTTGTCTGATTTCATTTCTACTTCTTGTTGTCACAACTATCATGTATGACCACAGCTAAGACACTTTGCTTCTCACTTAATCTCAGTTCCCTGGTCTGCAAAATAGAAAGTTGAATTTGGTGATCTCTAAGAACACTTCCAGCTCCAAATGTTAGGTTCCTATGCATGACCACCTCATTTCCTCTTGTTTCATCCACAATGATGATTGAGAGCTGATCTAGCACCTCCTCTCTATAATAATTTATTATATAATAATAATATTATTATTAGATGAGGGGACAGATTCAAGATCATGGAATGGTAAGAATCAGAAGATCATGTGGTGAGTTCCCTGGCAAAAAACTCCTCTAAAAGAATCTTGAAAATGCACCAGATGAAATCCTGATGGAGAAATCTAGAAAAAGTCACAGTGAGTCATTTGTCCAGCTAAGCTCTACAGAGATGGGCAGGAGTGGGACAAGCAGGGAGTTTGCTGGTTATAGAGCACTCTAGTACCCAGCAAGAGACTGCACCAGTGTAAGAGAAGGTCTCAGACCCCATACAAGGCAGCACCAGACCCATACTGAGGCCCAATTTGGGGGACAGGCTCCAATTGACAGTTATGTTGCCCAATACTCGGTGCTGGGTCACAGAGCAGACTGAGAAGGGGATCTGTACATAGAGGTGAAATTCCAGGATACGGAGGCAGGCCCTGGGTAGAATAGCAAAAAAGGAAGAAATTCAGAAGCCATCAGTAGCAACAATACCAGTAGTGTGGCTCAGACCACAGGTGCAGAGCAGGGTCTCGTTTCTTGCATCTAACCCTGCCTGCTGGGGAATAACCATGAGAAGAACTGAAAACCAAAAGTGAACCTTCAGTTCTGCTACTCTTTAAGCTTTCCAGTTAGTTGATAGGGGCAGCATCTAACAGCAGTCTACTCTTCCTCAAACTCAGCTGAAAAACTTGCAGAGGAGGAGATATGGGGAAACTGAGACACTAATGCATTTTCTGTCAAGTTGTGAACTGATTCAATCATTCTGGAAAGCAATTTGCAACTAGGCCCAAAGGGCTATAAAACCATGCATACCCTTTGACCCAGCAATCCCAGTACTTAATCTGAATTTCCAAGAGATAAAAGCAAAAAAGAAAAAGACCAATATGTTCACAAATATTTATAACAGCTCTTTTAGTGGTGGGAAAGAATTGGAAATTGAGGGGATGTCCATCATTTGGGGAATGGCTGAACAAGTTGTGGCATGTGATTGTGATGGAATACTATTGTACTATAAGAAATGACGGGCAGGATGCTCTCAGGAAAACTTGGAAAAACTTACAAGAACTGATGCAAAATGAGATGAGAACCAAGAGAACATTTCATACAGTAACAGATATATCGTACAATGATGAATTGTGAATGACATCTATTCTCAGCAATACAATGATCCAAAACAATTCCATAAGATTCATGATGAAAATACTATTTGCTTCCAGAGAAAGAACTGATGGAATCTGAACGCAGATCAAAGCATATGGTTTTTAAATTTTCTTTATTTTTCATGTGGGTTTTTTTGAGGGAGAAAGGAGTTTTTTCTTTCACAACATGACTAATATGAAAATATATTTTGCATGATTGTACATGATATAACCTATATAAAATTGCTTACTGTCTTAGGGAGCAAAGAGGGGAGGGAAAGAGAGAATTTGGAACTTTAAATTTTAAAGGCAAATGTTAAAAATTGTTTTTACATGTAATTGGGGAAAAAATTAAATATTAATTTTTTTCAAGCATTTGAAGAGCTTAGACCAGGGAGCCAGCAATCAGACTTTGCCCTGGATCAGACAACTTTAGGAGCACTGAAACTTTGCTCAGTGTGTCACTGAAATTCTGGAATAACACTACATTCAATACTGCAGGAAAGTGGCAACAGAACCTTCCCAGACCTTCCTTCTAGAAGTGCCACAGAGCACAGTCCTAACCTCAAATTTAACATCAAGAAGGAAGCTAGAAGAGAGATCAAACAAAAAAGCACTCCATCATAAAGAGCTATTATAGTTCTCTAAATATAAGACACAAGCTCAAAAAAAGAGAATGACTCCAAAACATCTACAAGTCAAACCTCAGAGGAAAAAACAGTTTGGGCACATACTTAACTTGAATTCTTGGAAGAGTTGAGGCAAAAGTTTTTTAAAAGAGTTTTTAAATGTTTTTTATAAATGGAATGAGGGCATTTAAGGGGAAAAAATGAGATCTATGAAAGAAAGAATTGGAAAAGGAATTAACAACTTGACAAAAGAGGTACAAAACCTTGGCCAAGCAACAAACTCCCTGAAAATTAGAATATACCAATCCAAGGACTCTATGTAGAAACAAAAAATATAAAAACCAAGTCAAAAGACTAGAAAAAAAATAAAAAGTCTTAAGTATTTCATAGAAACAATGACTGACCTGGAAAAGAGATCAAGGAGAAAAAAAGTAAAAAGTCATTGGCCTATTTGAAAGTCATGACCACAAAAAGAGCCTAGATACTTGTTTCAACAAATTAAAAAAAAAAACAACACAAAAAAACAACGCAAAGTAGAAATAGAAAAAATCCATTGGTTATTTCCTGAACGAAACACCCAAATGAAAACTCCTGGTAATATTATAACCAAATCTAGTGTTTTGGAGTCAAAGGAAAAAATCTGCAAGTAACCAGAAAGAAAGAATTTAAATCCTAAGGAATCAGTCATAATCACATGCAATCTGATAGCTTACCTTATAAAGGAGAGGAATACTTGGAATATAATATACCAGAAGGCAAATGATACTGAGTTACAGCCAAGAATGACTTACCTAGCAAAATTGAGTATGATACTATAGGGGGAAAATGGATCTTTAATGAAACAGAGGACTTCCACAGATTCCTGATGAAAAGACCACAGCTATGCAGAAACTTTGAAGTTCAAATACAGGAGTAAAGAGAAACATAAAAAGATAAACATGAATGAACGATGACAAAGAGATTAAAGTGGGATAAACTGCTTACATTCAAATATGAGAATGATGACACGTGTCACATCTGAATCCTAACATTCTCAAGGGTCATAGGGGGAGGGCCAATTAGACAAGGCCTGGAAGTGGTTCTGTTATATCTTGATGATCTTAAGAATGGAAAGAGACAGGAAGAGAACCAGAAGGAAAAGGAAGGTTAGGAAAAATGATTTCCCATAATCGATGTGTACAAGTAGACTTCTATACAAACAAGGAGGAGGGGATGGGGAGGAGGGGCTGACACTTAAACCTCTCTCATCTGGACTGATCAAAAGAAAGAAGAATGTATACACATGCATGACTGTGTATCAGAAAACTTTTCACTTAACCAAGAAATAGCAGAGAGAAGGAAAAAGCAGGAAAGGGGACTTAGAGGAAGGGTAGATTAAGGGAGAGATTGGTTTTAAAAGCAAACAAACTCTAAGAATACATTAAAATATTTATAGCTCTTTTGGAGGTGGCAAAGAATGAGAATCTTATGGGGTACTCATAAATTAAGGAATCAGTGAACAAATTATAGTATTATAAATGTTTTAGAATAAAATTGTGCTGAATTCCTATCAGTGGCACAACCATCCACAGTTCCAGAGGATCAATAATGTAACATGCTACACATCTCCTGATAGAGAAGAGAACCGTTTAAGGAGAAAAATGTTTATTTGGACATGGCTAATGTGGAAAGTTGTTTTCATTGATTACATGATCTTGATTGATACATGTTTGTAAAGGATTAGGTTTTTCTTGTGTTCTCAATGGAGAGGGGAGGTAAGAAGACAGATTTAGCAGAATTAAAACAAAATTAGAGTTGTCAAACTCATTGCCCAAGGCCATAGTGGCCTCCAACAAGATTAAAATGTGATTAAAAACAACACAGAAAATGTTAATATGTGGTTTTATAAATCAGTCTAGGGCCTTCAGGGATCCTTTGTTTCTTTTTGAGTTTGACTCCATGGTTGAAGATCCTGGGATGAGTTTTCAAGAAATTGAGAGCTGTTGTTGCTCTTTCCCTGTATTTGCCTTCCAGAAAGGTACTTTGACAGTTCTGGGGAAAGGTGAAGGGTGACCTTAGAATGTTGTACTTCCCTAGCAAGCTATGAAATGAAAACAAAGAAGAAAGCAGCAGACTGAGGGGAGAGGGGAAAGAGAAGGAAAGAAAGAGGGAGGGAGGAAGGAAAGAAGAAAGAGAGGGAGAGTGGGAGAGAGGAAGGAAGGGAGGAAAAGGGACTGAGAGAGGAAGAAGTGTTTATTAAGTACTTATTATGTGTAAAGTACTATGCTAAGCCCTAAGAAAAAAGTAAGGCACCCCCAGCTCTCAAGGAGATTACATCCTAATGGAGAAGACATTCATGGAAGTTTTCAGCTGCAAATCAGATGTTAACGTCACATGGTCCTTAAGTGGCAAAGCAGAAGGACACACCTCTTTTTAAATGTCATTTCCACTAATAAAATGATATCAGTGTCTGATGTAGAACCATTTCACAGAGCCAAAGGACTTGGGTGTAAGAACATTCTTTTCTGGGTCTTCAGTAACTGCAGAGATAACACCTGCAGGAGCAGCTGCCAGATTGCATCTCCCCAGAGATTGTTTCCCAGGATGACAGCTGTAGCCAGTGGGCTGAAAGCATCGCTATTCCCAAGGTTTTTAGGCTTATACTTTGAGTAGTGAAGGTGCTGGTGGTGGTGGTTTAACTTGTCTGGTACATGCATGAAGTACAGTAAGAAGGAGAGAGGCCAGCGCCTGACAAGAAAATAATGTGGATGACACAAAGGCCAATAAGAATGTTTCTGATCACTTCCTGGTGGTGGGAGTGGGAAGTTCCACCTTGGCTTCTTTCCTGGAACTAATATTCTGAAGACATCAGGTCAATCAACTCTCCAAGAGAAAAGTCTTGGGCAGCAAGATGATACAATGGATAGAGTGTGGGGCCTGAAGTCAGGAAGACTCCTCTTCCCTAGTTCAAATCTGCTATCAAATACTTACTAGCTGCGTGACCCTGGGTAAGTCACTAACCCTATTTGGCTCAGTTTCCTCATCCATAAAATGAGCTGGAGAAGGAAATGGCAAACCGTTCCAATATCTTTACAAAGAAAACCCCAAATAGGGTCATGAAGAGTCAGACTCAACTCAACACCATCTCCTGTAGCAATTTCTCCTTATTCTCTACCCTGACAACATTGCAATTTGTGGGCAACTTTGCTGAATTAATTTTTTTTTCTTTTTAGGGTGTTCTTAGATCATAGACTGGAAGAATTTTTTGCTCTCAGTACAGAGGACTTGCCATATGGAAAAGCTGCTAGGTTCTAGGTTAACTATTATTTCCTCAATACCAAATTCAATTTGCTTCCACAAATTCTTCTCTTTCCTCTCCTCTCCTCTCCACTCCACTCCACTCCTCTCCTCTCCACTCCACTCCACTCATCCTAAGGAATATCAGGTCACTGAATTCAGATGGCTCTGAAGAAGTGAGGCTGGTGACCTGCACAGCCCTCCCTCACTCAAAACAAAGTCAAGTGTAAGTCATGTCATCATTTCTCTGATGGCACGGTCTCCTTTGACCATGAAGGATGAATACAATCAAGCACTATTGTGCAGTAGATAATCAAATGAGGAAAGGAAAAATTGAGAATCAGGCACTAATGTTAGACTTAGAGTACTAGAAACATAAACTTAGAGTTACAAGGGACCTCAGAGGCCATCGTCTATCCCTCGAATTTTGCAGGTGGGAAGGACAGATGGCCTCTGAGGTCCTCTTGAGGTTCAGTGACCTGCTGAAGACCACATAGGTCTAAGGAACACCAGAGTCAGATTGTCTAATTTCAGGATCATTGTTTCTTCTCCGATACCAAAGTAAGTCATAGAGTCATTGATCTAGAGTACAATGGATTTGAGGGATCACTTAATCCAAACTCTTCATTTTTTTCTTTTACAAATGAGGAAATTGATGCCCAGAGAGGGTAAGTGATTTATCCAAGATTGCCCTGATACTAAGTGACAGGGATGGGATTCGAACCCAAGTTCTCTGACTCCAGAGTCAGACCTGGGTTTGAATGCTGCCTCTCCTATTTCCCAGTTGTATGACCTTGGGCAAATCACTTATCCTCTCCAGGCTTGTGTGTTCTTATCTGTCAAAGAAAGAAAATAATGCTTGAACGATCCAGCTCTCTGGGTAGTGGGAGGCAAATGCCTTCAGGTGCTATTAGATAGTGAGTTATTAGGCAACACATAATCCCTGCCATTATGGAAATTAGAATATAATGAGGATACACCTAAAGATGAATAACCTGAAAAGTAGATTTAGTGGGACACAATATCAGTCTTCACTTTGGCATAGTGGAAAGAGCACTGAATTTATGGGCAGGGGGCCTGAACTCTAATCTCAGCTTTGTTCCCTATTACCTGAGACTTTGGGTTCCTTAGTTCAGCCTCTCTGGCCTTTATTCTTCCCAGCTATCTATCAGTGGCTACTCTGACCCTGAAGTCCTAGTGTGTTACAGTTCAACCCTGCTCCAGTATTCTTAAGAAACCCCAAGGGATTTGGAGGGAATAGCTAGCCTCTGCTATTGATTCAAGACCCCACTGATGATGTGCCCTCAATTTAGGCATCCCTGGCCCCCTGGCTGTGCAGCTAGGTGGCACAGTGGATAGAGTACTGGGCCTGAAGTCAAGAAGACCAGAGTTCAAATCTAGCCTCAGATACTTAGTAGATGTGGGACCCTGGGCAAATCACTTAGCCCTCTTTGCCTCCGTTTTCTCATCTGTGAAATGAACTGGAGAAAGAAAAGAAAAATTACTCCAGTGTCCTTGCCAGGAAACCCTTAAATGGGATCACAAAGAGTTGGACATGACAGAAGGAGAACAAAACTGGGGACAGTTTGGTGGTACTGCAGATAGAGTGCTGAACCTGGAGTCAGGAACTCATGTTCCTTATTTCAAATTCAGTCTCAGACACTTACTAGCTATGTGACCCTTGGCAAGTCACTTAACCCGGTTTTGCCTCAGTTTCCTCATCTGTAAAATGAGTTGGAGAAGAAAATGGTAAACCACTCCAATATCTTTGCCAAAAAAATTCCAAATGGGGTCAGAAAGACTAGGAAATTATTGGAAAGTTACAAACAGCCTAGTTTCCTATAACCACTGTTGACCTGAAAACTTGGTTAAAGAAAAGGCAACAGGCTAAATGCATACATTTTATGATTTAATTAATTAATTGATCAATTCTCTATTAAGGAAAATGGTAACATAATGCATCATGGAGCCAGAAATGTTCTGGCTACCCAGTACAGAAATCTTCTCGCTTATATACATTTTGCCATGAGAAAGGAGTTCTCTTAGATAAACACATTGTAAACAAAGTGGCATCAATTGGGTTTAATGATCCCAGGCTATGGGCATCTTCCTTCCATAGCATGCCTTTGTGATTTAAGATAAGGAAAAGTCCCATTACCCAGATTACAGACGTCCTGTCCTAAACAGGCCTTTGAAGTTGTGGTATCTTAACAGAGCTGACAAACCTGAAGTTACAACCCAAGGTATCTGTGTTTTTCTCTTATCACTAAGATGTTGGAAGAAGGGTCTGGTAAGGAAGGCCCATTTGCTTGACAAAAGGCGTTCTCTAAACAAAGGAAACTATTAGGTCCAGGCTCTTCTAATTCAAACTTTTGGCCCTTATTAAAGTCTAAAATTTATATTAAATATGGTCATTCCCTCCTTTTGGTCAAAGGCAAGCTGAAGGCTTCGCCTGTAGACCAACAAAGATATGAAAAACTAAACCCTCATTGTAGGTCTTGGGAAAGCTGTCTCTGTCTGATGTCATCTTCTTCAGGCCCTTTCAAACTTGGAGGGCATGGTCCACTCAGGAGCAGGGGCAATGGAGGTGACAGATGGATCCAAGAGTCTATACAGAAAACCTGACAGGGTCTCCCAGAAAACATATGATTTGACAGTTGACATGAAACAATACAACATAGTTAATATGGCTAAAGTCACTTAGCAATAGCTCAGTTTCCCAGCCACGCAGGACTAGGCTCAAACAACACAATGAGGTTTTTTTACAATTTACAAATTGCATTTTTACATTGTCAGGTACAGATTAAAACTTAGATGACTCACAATAGA
>JAQQSK010006366.1:0-14467 GCA_028658325.1 Potorous gilbertii
TTATATTTACATAGAAGAATATTCTTGGCATGTTTGTACCTATTCCTGGAAGGGGTTCACCTACTCTTTAACTTGCTGGACAATAAACTCTTACAGGTGGTGAAAGAGACTGAAAAACTTTTGAAGTTGCATCTTACAGATGGATTGGCCAGCTGCAGCTGGAAAGGACATAAAGATTCCTGGTTCATAGATATGCTCAGAAAAGGGAATGGATCAATCTCCCTGTGAATATGATCATGTAACTTTGCTACTTCTACCTTTACTGCCCGTTTCCCCTGGGGGTGCTAGCTGTACTGGAAGACAGCCCCAGTTTCCTCTTTCCTATTCTAACCTTACTCCCTTAATAAACAATTACTGAAGAATCAATCCGACTGATTCTAAAGTTTTCATTGCCCCAAAATTATGAACACTCTCAGATTTTTCCAGCAAAGGGGTCATTTTGCCAATTGCTCAGAGGGACTCATCCCCTAGAGAGGGCAAGGACCCTCCCTCCCATCACACCAATGTTCACTGAGTAAAATATTTAATGGAGAGATTCATCATGACATAGCAAGGCCCATAGATCAGCTGAGGCACAGAGAACCTGGAAGACAACAGCACAAGTCAGTTAGTGGGGGGCAGAGAGAAGGGTTAGGGGGTAGATGTGGAGTGAAAGCTCCCAGGTTCTGGAACCTGCACAGTGGCAGTGCCTAGGGATACATCTGCATTGTGGAAGCTGCAGCTACAGCCAGGCTCTGACAGGAGGGGGGTGTTTCTAACTCATGATGGGAGCTCGATCTTGGTTCCTTTGCCCTCTTCCACAACTGAAGTTACATGGCCCCTTTTCCAAAGACCTCAGAGAGTTCTCCCAACAGGTGGGGTCTGCCATTGCCAATTCCCCAGCTCCAACTAGTTCTTGGCTATTGCCAAGGGACTTTAGAGTCAGGAAGGACCAAGGAGAAGGGAGAGGCAAATGTGGGGGGTCCCACCTCCCATGGGTCCGTGGTGGGGAGCATTCTTTGTGGAAAGGCAGTACAGTACAAGGGAAAGCCAACAGAGGCCAGGATTCTTGGACCAAGTCTGACACTAGGTGGTTTGTTACCTGAGTGACCTTGCCAAGACCATACCCCAATCTAGGTGTGATTAATTCCTTGTATCTTGGCCTCTCAAGAGAGGGAAATGGCATCACAAGACCATGGCCTGCCTCCTCCCAGGGATGGGTTCTGGACAGATAGCTAGGGGCTGAGCTGGGGCCCTGGCACACCTCCCATCAGCTTAACTCCACACCTCCAAACTGGGAGCAGAGAAAAGGGGCAAGCAAGGTGATGCTGCAGACTAGGAAGTTACTGGGACCTTGGGTTACATATAGAAGGGCACAGAGCTTAGGCTGCCACAACAGGCAGGGGCTGGGCCCTCTTCCTCTCTGTTGCCCTGGGTGGGAAGAACTCCTGTAATGCTGATCGCTATTGTAGGATAGAACAGACATGGTGCAGTTGTCTGTGGATGTAGGATGAACAAAGAAGGTCACCCTGCCTGGCCCTGCCCAGCCTGACTTAGCCCCTCTTTCCAAGGGATTTTGGCCAGGAACAGATGAAAGTGGTCCTGTTGTCCCAGATGGCCAAATATTTCCATCTCCATCTCTCCCAGGAAGAGGTTGGTTCCCAGTAGGTCATGGGCCACACAGAAAGATTTTGCTTCTAGTCTAGCCAGGTTCCTTTCTTCACATTGTCCTGGAAAACATCCCATGTAACTCCAGGGCCACATAAGGGCCAAGACATTGGATGGCTTGTGGCTATTTGCCCCAATCCCCAAAATACATATCTGTCCTTTCTGCTGCTCCTCTCCATGCCACCTTTGGGCAGCCTTAGGGAACTCCTCTCCCTCCATGCCTCAACATCAGCCAGGACTGAGGAAAGAGCCAAGGCAAGGGGAAGAAAGCAGCCAGATGGGTGAGAGGACAAAGAAAGCCCCAAGCTGGCAGTGGGGGAGGAAGTGGGGGAACCTGAGAGAGGGAGAGCTAGGCAGGATGTGAAGAAGGCATCGGGTACTCAGAGGGCACAGGAGCAGAGAGATGGGAGAAAGCCTGTGCACTCTGTAGGGGCAAGAGAACCACCTCTATGACTCCTGGGGCTGTCTCCAAGTCCTTGTATTGAGAAGTTGGGAGGACCATGGTAAAATAACTGGGCCTCTCACTTAGACACATTCAAGCATGGGTTAATACCATCACCCAATGCAGAAAGGTATGAAGGAGCAAATCCAGGAATATGTTTCTGCCCTTCACAATCCAGGAGTTATCTAGATATCTAAGTCCAAAATAAATCATATCACTGTATATATGTTTATCCTTCATTGCCAAAGAAGACCATGCCATCAGAGAATTGATGACATGACTTGCACTTGACTTTGTTTTGAGTGAGGGAGGGCTGTGCAGGTCACCAGCCTCACTTCTCCTCCAGAGCCATCTGAATTCAATGACCAGATATTCATCAGGATGACTGGAGATGACCCAGCATGAGGCAATTGGAGTTAAGTGACTTGCCCAAGGTCACACAGCTAGTGAGTATCAAGTATCTGAGGTGAGATTTGAACTCAGGTCCTCCTGACTCCTGCAATGGTGCTCTATTCACTGCACCATCTAGCTGCCATATCACTGCATACACTATCTGTGATAGTATGTCCTGGCCCCACCCATCTCATGAGGTTTGGGCAGCTATGGAAGTTGCTGTTGAATCAGAAATTTGGGCTTTCCTTGGACTGCTCAAGTTTGATGATAACAATGGCCAGTGCAGTTTTCTAGTCCCACAGGTATAGTTTTAGGATGTTGTGTTACAGGGTCATAAGTTCTATGGCCACAGCCCATCATCTTACCACCTCTCTCATGTACACCCTTGCTTGGAAGCCAGGGCTCATCCCATGGGTGTTGGCTCCAGTTCAGGGTGAGTGCCCAATCAATCATTCATAGCATCAGGGACTTTCTGAAGTTCTGCGTCCCTTGAGGTATGGTAACCGTTGTCCAACAGAAGAGCCAGAGCACTGGGAGCAGTAATAAGAGGGTAAAGAAGCCCACAGCAGGAGTCCATTCTGTCCTCCATACAGGATGACCAATCCTATTGACCCCAGAGGCTGTGGGCTATGGCCCTAGAATCTATGTCCTTTAGTCATGAGTGCAGGTACTGGCTGATTACCCTCCCTCCCTTATCTGGTTCCAGGACCTGGGGTGATCCTTCCACTTTGATATCTGTAAGAGAACTACCAGGTCTGAGTTTATGCCATAGCAGTTACTAGGAGGCAAGAAGTTCTTTTCCAAGGATGGAGTTTCTGGTTGCCATTTTATATACTTGGGTGACCATGGAAAGGTGATGAGAAATGGATCATATGTTCCACATGCCCATACCTTGGTCCATGGGGGGCTAATGAAAAGGGTATTCATAGCCCTTCTCAGTCTCTGGGACCAATGGTAGCTGAAGATAGCCATCCTGGTAGGAGGGCCATGTGCCTTTGGGTGAATGAGCAACAATCTAGGGTGTGCCCTCCCAGATATTCCATTCAAGTATGACACTCTAGTGGGTAAAGAGTGGGCAGAGACATAGGCCATATGGTAAGGAGTTTAGTATAACCAGGGCTGTAGGGACAAGTTTAGGTCATGTAGGCTTCCATGCCCTGTTGAATAATTTCAGCAGAAGGTACTGCAGGAGCTCATTGTAGCCCTTGATCAGGCCAGTGGTCTAAAAGCAATAAGCTAAGTGAAATGTCCATGGAATGCCCAAAGTATTAACACAGCCCTGAGTGTTCCTTGATTGTAGTGGATGACTTCTAGAGGGCTGAAAGGTACAACTATGTTAGACTGCAAGGCAGTACACATCAAGGCCTGGGCACGTCATCACTAAACAGGTAAAAGTATGACAGTAAGTGCCTATCTGATGACACCAGAGAGGAGAGGGCTGTCAATTTCTGTGTGGTCAGTCATCGAGTCAGATATGGTCTTTCAGGAAATGGCTCCATGGGTGGGAAGGAATGCATAGGGAGCAACAGCTGATTGCCTCTCAGATTACTAAATCTCGGGCAGACAGACCACATTGTCTCAGGCAGTTCTAGAGTTAGAACTGGAGGTTAGGCTGGAGGTCTCATGGACTCAGATCAGGAGGGGTTCTTATGCCTGTTGGGAGCTGATGGGGGCTGATGCGGGCTAATGGTAAAGGGTGGAGTTAGCAGGGCAATGGGCTTCAACATTAAACCTAGCCTCTGGCAAGTCTCAGTTGGTGTAGGCAGATACACAATGAACAGATAATCTGGAGTTGGTTTAACCAGGGATCTTTGGGCTTCGGATGCACCAGTCTTATACCTTCCATTGGCTGGACCAGATGGTCAATCCATTAGCCAGTGCCCAAGAGTCTGTATACATGCAGCAGACCTTTAGGTCCAAGGATGCACTGTGGTCTGCAGCTAACAGGAAATTTCAAATGTTGACTCATTGTGCTGACTGGCTGGTTCCTTCCAGACTCAGGTGGGTATTTGATACTGGGCGGAATGCAGCTATGACCAATCCTTAGGATGGTTCCTCAGTAGGACATACCTTGGACAGGAGCACTCAATTCAGCAGGAACCATTGGGCTCGGGAGAATCTGCTGTGAGGTGAGAGGACACAAACAATGGTCGTCATGCAGCCTCAATGGGTAGGGTGGACTTGATCCTGTAATTACCATTGTTTGTCTAAGAGAGAGACATCTGTGGCCTGGTCCAGATGATGCAGGTCATTCTTGCACACCCAGGTCATAATTGCAACCTCTATACTAATCTGTCCTGGCCCACTGCCAGTCAAGAGCTTGGTCTCAATGACTGCCAGCTAGGTGGCCAGCAGCTGGTGTTCAAAGGGAGAGTGGCAGGCTCTGGAGTCACAGTCTTTTACTCCAGAATTCCTTGGGAATGTTGTGGCCATGATGCAACGTTCATAAGGTCTTTGAGGCACGGGTGGCTACTAAAGCCTCAATCTCAAATCCATCCCTCCAAGGCATTAGGAGAGGGGCAAGGAGATGGCCCTGCATGGCACTAAATGCCATTCTGCTTGGGGCCCCTGTGGTAGGTAGATTTCTGTGTGACTCATCTACACAGATGGGTTCTGGGAGTAGTAGTAGGTATGGGATGTGCTGCCTCTGAAGCCAGAGAGGCCAACTAAATGCCAGGCTTCTTACACAGTGGTTGGTGGTTGGAGAGCCAGGAGTTTTCATAGACAAGGTGAGGGATGTTATGCTCTTCTTGAGTGTAGTTGTAGTCTAAAAATTTCTCAAACTCCTTAGATCCTTCACCTTATATGGAGCCATAGTCCACCTTTATTAATTGAAATGTGACCCCAGGGTTGTAACTTCATGTGTGGTGTGTTAGATTCACATAATGCCACCATTCATAGTCCACAGGCCAGTAAAAAAAGTTCCAAGTCCTGTCTGCACCATCCCTGGGCATTAGAGGGGTTAGTCAAATAACCCATAGGGAAGTGGGTGAAGATGAAAGCAGATTGGGGCCAGCTGACGCCAGGAATAGTGGCAGAAGGAAACATATTGCTGACGTGTAAAACAACTTACCAGCTGTGCCCTGTTCTGACCTGAATGTCTACAGTAAAATCAGTGATGTCTGGAGGTGACGCCCTAAGGAGGGGAACCAGAGAGTTCACTGAGCGATGGTCCAACAGTGAGTTACAACTGTTGTGGTAACTTTGAGGATGGTCCAAACAGGAGTCCAAGAGGGAAATGGTGCATACTAATACAACTGAGTCTAAGAAGGCCTATGGGACTGGATACAAAGTCTCAGTCCCTTGCTGCAGGTGGTATTCGGGAATGTCAGTCATCCACAAGGGAGTAAGCAGGTACATCAAATGCCAGCAAACCTTTCTCATGACTAGGGGAAAACATTCTTTCTCATTTTATTGTTTTAAATTTTATTTTTTAGTTTTCAGTATTCACTTTTATAAGAATTTGAGTTGAATTTTATCCCTTTCTTTCTACTCTCCTCTCCCCATGACAGTGTGCAATGTCATATGGGCTACACATATACAATCATTTTAAGTATATTTCTGTATTAGCCATGTTGTAAAGAATTAGAACCAAAGGAAAAAACCACGAGAAAGAAGAAACAAAAGAGAAAATAGTCTGCATTACTCTTCATTCAGACTCCATAGTTCTTTCTCTGGATGTGGATAGAATTTTCTATTATGAGTCTTTTAGAGTTGTCTTCGATTCTTATTTTGCTGAGAAGAGTTAAGTATATCAAAATTGGTCATTGTATAATGTTGCTGCTACTATGTTACAATGTTCTCCTGGTTCTGTTCACTTTATTCAACATCAGTTCATGTAAGTTTTTTCAGGTTTTTACCTTTACCACCTGCTCATTTCTTATGGAAGAATAGCATTCTATGTCATTCATATATCACACCTTGTTCGGTCCAATTGATGAGCATCCACTGCTCCATCTCCAGTTCTTGGCCACCACAAAAAGAGCTGCTATAAATCTTTTTGTACATGTGGGTCCTTTTCCCATTTTTATGATCTCTTTGGTATATAGACCTAGAAGTGGTATTACTAGGTCAAAGGTTATGCATAGTTTTATAGTCTTTTGGGCATAGTTCCAAATTGCTCTCCAGCATGGATGGATCAGTTCACAACTCCACCAACAATGCATTAGCATCCCAATTTTCCCTTATTTTCTCTAACGTGTATCATTTTCCTGTTTTGTCATTTTAGCCAATCTGAGAGGTGTGATGTGGCACCTCAGAGTTGTTTTAATTTCTTTAATCAATAGTGATTTAGAGCATTTTTTCATATGCTTATAGATAGCTTTAGTTTCTTCACCTGCAAACTGCTTGTTCATGTCCTTTGGCAATTTGGGGAATGATTCCCATTGGGGAATGATTGGTATTATAAATTTGACTCAGTTCTCTATATATTTTGAAAATGAGGCCTTTATCAGAGATACTGGCTGTAAAAATTGCTTCCTAGCTTTCTGCTTCCCTCTAATCTTGGTTGCATTGGCTTTAATTGTGCAAAACCTTTTTACTTTAATGTAGTCAAAAGCATCCATTTTGTATTTCATAATGCCCTCTATCTCTTGTTACGTTATAAATTCTTCCATTCTCCATAGATATGACAGGTAAACTATTTCTTGCTCTCCTAATTTGCTTATGATATCACCCTTTATGTCTAAGCCATGTACCCGTTTTGATAGTTTCTGCCATATTATTTTCTGATTTTCCCAGAAGATTTTGTCTAATGAGTTCTTATCCCAGAAGCTGGAGTCTTTGAATTTATCAAACAGTAGATTACTGTATGCATTGATGAGGTGTCTTGTGTACCTAACCTATTCCACTGATCTATCTCTCTATTTCTGAGGGACTGTCAAGTAGTTTTGAGGATTGCTGCTTTACAGTACAATTTAAGATCTGGTAGGGTTAGGCCACCTTCCCTTGCATTTCTTTTCATTAATTCCCTTGATATTCTGGATATTTTGTTCTTCCAGATGAATTTATTTTTTCTAGCTCTGTATAATAATTTTTGATAGTATGACACTAAGTAAGTTTAGGTAGAATTGTCATTTTTATTATATTAGCTTGACCTACCCATAAGCAACTGATATTTTTCCAATTATTTAGATCTGACTTTATTTGTATGAAAAGTGCTTTCCTAATGGTGAATTACCAGGCAAGGACATCCATATCAGTGATGGGGCAGGGGACAGGTATGGGAGGGGGTGACTAGGATATGGGTCACACTCCCGTGCAGGACCACTACTCCTCCCTGTCCTTCAATGCTAATGGGCCATCCTGCATGACACTAAGGGTTCCCAGCAATTGTAGGATCACCATGAATCTTTGGATGTTGTATGTGTCCCAGAGAAATTCCAGGAGTGTAAATGGATGATTGTCCCCTGGGGACCCTCACATCAGAGAACCTCCTAACCCCTGTTGATAGCGTGGGGGATGTCACTCCCCCAAGTTAGGGGTGAGAAGGTTATAGGGCCTACTTCCTTCAGATGAATGTTCAAGCTGTTAGGAAGCCGAAATGAGTCAGATAGGGATGCTCTTCTACAGGCACCAGAGCTGTGCTTACTTCTCCTAGTCCTCTGTTAGAGCTTTGCCTGGACTTTGCCCTAGGTTTTATTGTGCCTGTCATGGCATCATGATCATTGTGGGAAGGTCAGGGACCCTGAGAAGTAAAAACCTTGGACATTATACTCTCATTCTTCTCAGTGAGGTCCAGGCAGTCTAAGAGGGAGCATGTGGTCTTAGTCTAGGCCATCATGAGATGGACTGACTGATACTGTTCTAGGATGGCCTGGAGAAAAATCATCCTGACTTCTTCATCCAGGGCAGCTGTCTTGGGCCCTGCCTGCAGATCTCCCAGTGGAGCTAACTCGTTTTTTGATAGCCCCACAATATCATTCCTGTTGCCCAAGCTGGAGCATCAAGGTGGCTCAAGAGGCTTGCTTACAGGTGCTGATGGTCAATAAGGTGGGATGGGTCAGGTCTCATGTCCCAAATATCCATTGCAGAAGGGAATGCATAGGGTTTCCTCCCCTAGGTGCTGGGCAGACATGGGGAGGAGGAGGGTTTGGGAAATTTTTTTGGTAAGCTATTGCTTTAGTATCCTGGCCCAAGGCAGGTAACTAGGAGAGTTCCCCTGGGCTTAACTGGAGCCCATCTTTGGTAAGAAACAAAGGGGACAGCCAGAGAGCAGCCTTTTTTTTCTTGACTTTAACAGGTTTTTGAGTTCTGGCCTAGCTATGGCTCAGCTCTTATGAGTTTCAATAACCTGGGAGGGAGAGGAACTAGTGGCATTATCAGCACCCCACCTACCACTCCAATCCTCCTTGGGGCTTGAGATGGTAGTGTACTTGGATTGTTTGTGGGGGGTGGGGAAGGCCCACCAATGTGAAGGGGAGTGGAGGCTTTGAGCTCAGGCCACTAACTTTTGGTAGTACTAGGAGGCAGTTATTTGGAGAAGGAGCCAGTAGGCACCCAGAGAACTGGGCAAGTGCCTTTACTTCCTCAGGGTTGCGAGAGAGAGAGAGAGAGAGAGAGAGAGAGAGAGAGAGAGAGAGAGAGAGAACTAAAACAAGATGCTCCTTTTTACATTTTCCCAAGAGAATAGAATTCTGGCCAGATCATACCAGGGGCTAGTAGGCAGGCTGGTAGCCAGATGGACTAGTGGAACAGGGTGGATAATGGGGGAGGCAAAGGAAGAACTCAACCCCCTGCCAATGAGACCACCCAGAGGCTCTCCACTGTGAGCTTATCTGACAAAAGGAGGTGATACAGTTCATTAGTATGTGATGCAGGAAACAAAGCTCCAAGGGATCATCCTTCTCACTTCTAAAGCCATCCTGTCCCCTGTCTTAATGAGTTCTTTCTCATGGCACAAGAAATTCTTTCCACCAATGGGGGAAGTCGTCACCCCTCAGAGCCCTGTGTTACACTGCCTTTCACACTACTCCCAGATGTTAGGAAAATCAATTGCAAGCAAATCAAGTCCAACAGATAGCCAAACCATTGTGGCTCATGAACTGTGAGCTGTAACTTTCTCTGGGACTCATAGAGGGGAGGCCCTGCAGAGCCTATGCCTCAGAGGCTTCTTTGCTTGCATCAGATGGGTGACTGTGAGCTGCCCATTCTTAGCCTTGTGAGTTTCATTTGTCAGATGTTTCTGGGTTCCTCCCTAGGAGATGATTGGCAGCTGCAGAAATTTTCCACCTTGGAGAGGATACCCACTGAAAGAAATGAGGAATCCATCACCAGCCCAGATTCCTTGCGATTGCCCAGGACATCCTCATGTGATAATTCCTGATCATGTCCATGGTGGGTTGACCAGTAGCAGCCCTGACACAGGCAATGAAGTTAGGATTCAGTAAGGTGCCTGCCTGCATAGCTATTAAGGTGCTATAATTTTTATATTAGGTGGATCTCATGAGCAACTAATGTTTCAGTTGTTTAAAGTTATGTAAGTTTGTCTTTATTTCTGCCAAAATGTTTTATAGATACATTTTTATCCCTACAGTTTTGGGATAAATCTTAGAAGAAACATTTCCAAGTATTTTATAATCTCTGTAGTTATATTGAATTGAATTTCTCTGTCGAGTTCATCTTTCTGACTTTGTTATATATAAGATGCTGATGATTTACATGGTGATTTATTATTTATTATGTGATGATTATTATCTTTTATTCTGCAACTTTACTAAAGTTATTTCAATCAATTTTTAATTGACTGTCTAAGGTTCTCCATGTATATCATCATATTATCTGCAAAAAGCAATAATTTTGTTTCTCTTTTTTGCTTATGTTTAGAATTTGTAATAATTAGCATCTTTGCTTTATCTCTGATCTTATTGAGAAGGCTTCTAACTTTTCTGTATTATAAGTTTTATTCTTGAAGATGACGGTGAAGAAGCGTTAGAGTCTAGCTTTCCCACCATTCATCCTCAACAAAAATATAGATAATATATCTTACTGAATTCTGATCAGGAAGGCCAAGAACAAGTCACAGTGAGTTATTTTTCTTGCCCGGGGTAGCTTAGGGAGATAGAAAGATTTGTGGGTGGACATTGGAGACGGGCTAAACATGGGCAGTGGAGATCATTCCAGCACCTAGGTCAAGACAGGGCACCAGGGCAGAGAGCATCGGGGTACAAAGACATCCTGGGGGATCCCTGAGTTAATGTGTACGGGAATACATTGTCATTTGGCAGCTTTGTTGTCCACTAGTGCTGAGTCATGGATGCAGGGTGGAGAGGAGCGGTTGTGAGCATTGACCCAAGCTGTGTACTGAACATAGAACAAGGTCCAGGAAACAAATAAGAGTTGTATAGGTAGCACCAGGAGCAGAACTTGGCACTTTCTTTTTTATTCATTCATACCATCCTTTGTTAAACTTTACCTTGGTTTCCTCAATTATAATAAATTACATTCACCTGCCAGGGTAGTTGTAAAGATCAAATGAGATGGTATTTGTAAAACCCTAAGTACAGTGCCTGGTACATAATAGGTGCTTAATAAATGCTTGTTTTCTTTCTTCTTTTCTATGCTTCTTAGTTTCCTTTGTTAGGTCTTTGTCCTGGGCCCTTTTCTCTTCTCCCTCTATACTATCTTGCCTGATGATTTCATCAGTTCCTCCATTTTCAATTATTATGTCTATTCAGATGACTCTCAAGTCTGTTTATCCAGCTCTAACTACCTTTTGGACTCCTCACAGGTCTCTCAAACTCAACCTGTCTAAAACAGAATTTTCTCCACAAACCATCCTCTCTCCCAAACTTCCTCATTACTGTCAAGGTTGTCATCACTCTTCCAGTTACCTGTGTCTGAAAACTGGGTGTCATCCTTGACTCTCCACTTGCACCCAACCCTCATTAATTAGCCTGTTGCCCCAAACTCTGCTGATTTGTAGTTTTGCATCTACAACTGCCATTCAGACATCTTGAACTGGATATCCAGCAGACAAATATAAACAGTTGTGTCCTATTTTCTTTCTCCCCAAATCCTTCCTCTGTCCTACCTGCCCTATCACTGGAGAAGGCAACACTATCCTTCCCATGCCTCAGACTCCCAACTCTGGAGTCATCCTGGATTCCTCACTTTCTCTCAGGCCCCTCCCCCATATCCAAGCTGTTGCTAAGGCCTGTCGACCTCATCTTTGCAACATCTCTTGAATACACCCCTTTTACTTTTCTAACAACACTACCTCACACTAGTGAAGGCCCTCATCAATGCATGCCTGAACTATTGCAGTAGCTGCTGGTGAGTCTGCCTGCCTCAGGTCTCTATTCACTCTAATCCATCCTCCTTTCAGCCACCAGAGGATCTTCCTAAAACAAAGGATCATGTCACTCCCCTACTCAACTAGCTCCAGTGGGTTCCTATGACCTCCAAGGAGCCAAATCCTCAGCCATTTAAGGCTTTTCATCATCTAGCTGCTACCTCACTTACCTTTCTAGTCACCTTGCATCCTACTCTCCTCCATGCATTCTTTGGTGCACAAAGTCTCTTGACTCCTCTATCTTCAGACTCCATTATCTTTCACTTGATCTCTTTCATGCCTGGACTTCTATTCCTCTTCACGTCTTTGCCTTTGCTCTCCTGGATTCCTTCAAGACTCAACTCTAATCTCTGCCTGTGCAGAAGATCTTTTTTCGTCCCTGACTGCCAGTGACCTAGGTTTCTCCCTTTGAGATATCCTCTCCTTTTACCTGGTATATGTCATATCTGCAGTGGTTTGCATGTTATCTCTCCCATTTGAATGTGAGCTCCTTGAGGTCAGGGGCTGTGTTTTTGCCTTTATTTTTATCCTGAGCACTTAGCACAGTGCCTGGCACACAGCAGATCCTTAAGAAATGCTTCCAAAATGATTGGAAATTTGCCTCTAATCACGAGGGGATTTGGAGTAATAACTAAGAACCAGGTTGTGACTGAGATATGGAATACTTTTCTTAAGTTCTCTGATGAGAACAGCTCTCCCTTTGTTGGAGAAAGTTAGGATATATATTTACCTCTTTTGTAAGGGAAGGAGTTCCACCCTGACGCCTCAGTTAATGTAATCACAGGAAGCCCAGAACTAACCTTAAGGTGAAATTAAGTTTAATGGCGGTCATACATTCTGTAAACAAGATGCCCCTAGACCCTTGAATCCCCTTATAAGGTATAAAACCTCTTTGATTGTGTCAAGAAATCATGATTGAATGTGAAGGGGTCCTGGTCAAGGCTCTTAAGATCTTGAAACAGCTGGAGAAATTTCAGCATTTTCCCAATTTGAGACTTGGAGTTGGAAGTGGAAGAACTAGGTGAGAATGGTTCTCTGGGGTAGGAAGGGCTCAGAAAGGAGTCCAAAGAGTAACTGGGCCTGTAGGAAACAATGCATCCAGTCTGAAGTGGAGAGACACATTGAAGCCAGGAATGGATATGGAAAGACAGTCATGTGATAGGATAGAGTTTTGGAGAGTGTCACCCCTCATTATGGAGAGAAGAGCAAACTATGAACTCAGTAAGGCGATAGACCCTAGGAGTGTTTCCCTTGGCCACTTACCCAGCTACGTAAAGAGAGAGAGAGAGAGAGAGAGAGAGAGAGAGAGAGAGAGAGAAAGAGAGAGGACTTTTATTACTAGGAGTTTTGAGTTACCCGTTGCTACATGTGTGTCACTACAACTATATTCAAGTCTGATCCCATCCTTCCCATGGACACTGAGGAAATATATTTGTAAGAGAGAATATTCCAGGCTTTTGAGGGAAATAGTAGGTACCAATACTTCTAAGCCAATCAATTCAGTGCCTAATGTAACAGGTGCTCAATACATGCTTGCTAACTAATTGATTCAATTTCCTGTTGCTTTATAGTAACAGTGGGGAAAAGTTTGCCATCTATCCAGAACAGGGGCTTTAGGCAACTGATTTCTATCTACGGTGAATCTATGAGATTCTGAGGTTATTCTAAGGAGAGTAAAGTGAATATTTTGCTATGTTGTGGAGCTATGGGGGGAGATTTTGATCCCGAATCTGAGAAAGGTGAAGGGGCAGGGTTCTAGAGAACTCACCAAAAAGTACATAGGAGCTAAGAAAGAGAGCTTGGCTTTCCTGGGAGTAGAGGCCAAAAGTTAAAGCTGGAATCTATAACTCTATTGAGTATCTGTGACTTCTACCTGAAGATTACTTACACATTGTGGTAAATGGGTCTGCACTCTTAAAATGGCTATGCCAAAGTCTGGCTCAGTGTTAAACCTACTTCCAAGGTGATCTGATTGGCTCTAGTGTAGGATTCTTAACCATTTTAGTTTCCTGGACCCCTTTGGTAATCTCGTGAAATCTGTAGACCCCTTCTCAGAACAATGCTCTCAAATATCTAGAAAAAAAGACATAGAGTGACAAATGAAACAAATTACATTGAAATATAGTTATAATTTTTTAAAGCAAGGTCCTGAATCCCAACCTCCAGCCTAGACACTAAAGTTTTCTTCAAGCTCTAGCAGGTCCTACCAAGCTGGAAAGGCCCAGTGAGAGTCATCTAAGTCCCAGCCCAAGTTCAGAGAGACTCATTAGATGACATAAGTAATGATTTGAAGATGGAGCAACGGCTGTCTATTAAGGCATAGAAAGGTCAGGATCCACACTGATGGAGGCTCCTCACTGACTAAGTGACAGTTCTTTTGAAGTAGTGCGGTGTGCATAGGGGTGCGGAGAAGAATCGTGGTAAATATTAATCCCAAGGTCTGGAAGGACCAGAGGCAATTGAAAGAAGCCTTCCGATGGAAGGGGTCCCTGTCATTTTCTTTGGTCATCCAAAATAGGCTCAGGAAGGTTGGGCAAGCCCCTACAGGGTCCCCAAGGGTCTCAGCACAGGTATGGGTTAGGTAATCCTAGCTTAACCGCATAACTGCCTATCTCAATAGGTGCTAGAAACAAGCTTCTGAGAGTGGAAAATACAAAACAGTTTTTTATTCACGGTGTTATAAAACAGGAAAA
>JAQQSK010006367.1:0-14466 GCA_028658325.1 Potorous gilbertii
GTTTCTCAGAAAGTCATTAGCCTCTATCTGTTCCATTCTAATTTTGAAAGAACTATTTTCTTCAGTGAGCTTTTGCACCTCCTTTTCCATTTGGCTAATTCTGCTTTTGAAAGCATTCTTCTCCTCATTGGCTTTTTGAACTTCTTTTGCCAATTGAGTTAGCTTATTTTTCAAAGTGTTATTTTCTTCAGCACTTTTTTGGGTCTCCTTTAGCAAGGTGTTGACCTGCTTTTCATGCTTTTCTTGCATCTCTCTCATTTCTTTTCCCAGTTTTTCCTCCAGCTGTCTAACTTGTTTTTCAAAGTCCTTTTTGAGCTCCTCCATGGCCTGAGCCCATTGAATATTTATTTTGGATGTTTGGGATACAAAGGCCTTGACTTCTATGTCTTTCCCTGATGGTAAGCATCATTCTTCCTCATCAAAAAGGAAGGGAGGAAATATCTGTTCACCAAGAAAGTAATCTTCTATGGTCTTATTTTTTTTTCCCTTTTCTGGGTATTTTCCCAACCAGTGACTTCTGAGATTCCTTTCCACACACACCTCACCTCCAGATCCTCCCAGTTAGTGCTTGGGGGTCTGAGATTCAAATGCTGCTTCCTAGCCTCAGGGCTTTCAGCGGGGGCAGGGCTGGTAGTCAATGTAAGATTAAATTCAAGTGCTCAGTTGGAGGCAGGGTTGCTATTCAATGTGAGGTTAAGTTCAGCTACTCAGGTGAGGGGCAGGGCCGCCTGACAGGGCTCAGTTCCCTCAGGGGATTTATGTGGAGACCTTCAATAATGGATCTGAGCCTCTGCCTGCTTTGGGAACCCCTGTCTGCTGCTGCCCCCACTGCTGCCTCCCAAGGGGGCCTGAGTTATGGAGACACCCTGCTCGCCCTCTCAGCCTGTCAAAACAGCTCTCTCCCTGACCTTTGGCATCTGTGGGTGGAGGGACTTGCATGGTTGCTGGAGATTCTGTCCCTGAAGCCTGCTTGGATCTGCTCCTCTCGGGGCCACATGGCCAGGGCAAGGCTGGGCTCTCCTCCGGGTCTGGTGCGCGACATACTTTTGGTGTCGGTTTTTCTGGTCTCTCTGGAACAGAAATCTCCTCCACTCTGTTGTTCTGTGGCTTCTGCTGCTCCACAATTTGTTGGGAGTTCTTCTTTACAGATATTTTGTAGGCTGTGGGCTCAGAGCTAGCATATATGTGTCTTTCTGCTCCACCATCTTGGCTCTTCCCCTATTGTTCTAGTTCTTAACAAAGCAATAGGCAGACATTTAGTCCAGGGAAGTTTGAGTTCTAATATCAATTTGGATAGCTGTCTCTTAAGGGTTCGGTTCAAAGGCTCTACGCAGCTTGAAGACGGAGGATGTCAAGGAGTGTGGAAATTCTAGGAAATTCCTAAATGTTCCATTACCTCTTGCAATATCTTAGAGGTAAAATGACTTCCAATATCAGCATCTACATTCACTTTTAGGCCATATCTAAGGATTAGTTGCTCTAAGACCATTTTGGAGACCCTGGAATCTGTGGCTGTGACCATCAGATAGGCCTCTACGTAGCCTGTAAAACGATCAGCTATCACTAATACATATTTCAACCTTCTTATTTTTGACATTTCTGTAAAATCATCTTGAATACTCTGGAAGGTTCTACTCCTCCCAGAGTCTGTTTCCTCATTACCTTCTTATTTACTTTCTTACATACAACACAGCCTTCACAAAACTGTTTTGCTATGGAATATATTCCTACGCATCATTATTTTCTCAAAACTAAATCACACACTGCTTGGGTTTGTTTCCCAGTGGCTTCCTCCATGTAATGGAGATAGGATGTCTCTCATAATTTTGTTTGTTCCACATTTCTCTTCTGGCAATAGCCATTGACCTTTCTCAGTCTCTATTGCACAATTCAACCTTTTTTTTCCCTTTAATCAGTAAATATTGGGGTTGCTTCGATTTTAGGGCATGTGGGTATTAGGACATGCATTTTAGTAGGTTTTGTAGATAAAGCAGCCTCCCTTTCTTTCTCATGTGCCAGCTGATTTCCCTTCGTCTCAGATGAAATCACTTTCTGCTGGCCATTGGTATGTACGGCAGCAGTTTCCCTTGACAATAATAGATTTGTCAGTACTTGTTTCACAAGCTCTCCATGAACTAACTCCTTTCCCTTACTATTAATGAGGCCTGTTCTTATCAAATTTTCCCAATAAGCATACTTAGAGTTGTTAGAGGCACACTTGACACGCAAAAAGATATCAGGGAAAATTTATTTAAAATGAAGTCCAGGGGAGGGAAGGCCTTCTACATTCCTACACTTGAAGGAATGGGTAGTTGTTTCCTACAGGGCCACCAGAAAGACTCCAGCAAGGTCAGAATAAGGCAGACTTCTTAGAGAATTTTTAACTTTGAATCTCCTGGGCCACTGTCCCCTGGCCATGTGACTTCATGTTCTCCTCTGATAGGCTTTCCCTCAAACAGCTCATCCGGTTTGCGGAAGTAGTTTCTGACCTTCATCTGACTGTTCTAGGTTAAAGGCCCAACCTCTTGGAACTGTGGAAACAGAACTTGCTTGTTTCCCACAAACTTCCCCCTTTTTCTCTTTATTAAAATTTCTGTTTCCACACCTAAATACAGTTGATAGACTCCTCCTCACTTTCTTTCTCCTATGAATTCTTCCCTTCATCTATCTCCCCTTTATGTAAATATGGGGAGAGAACAGAGTTGACCCACACATTGATGAATCACAAGAGAGCAGTCCTCTTGTTATAAGTGCACATACAGAGATTCAAATTTAAAAGGTAAATAAATGAATTCTCCATTTAGAAGTTCCATCTCACACAGCAGTCTGGGAAGGAATATCATCTAATACAATTTTCTGGGCTGGATACTCTTTCAAGGCGTCTTCAGCACAGCATCTCAGCATCTTCTTCCCTTATTTCCTTAAAGAACTGAAACTTCGCATTCCATTTCCCCTTCCCCCTCGGAGGCTCATCAGACAAGGAACTCTCCTAATGCCATTCTAGCTTTTGAATTAGATTGGGGGGTGTGTGTGTTAACTTCCACTGGTGCACAAGGTAAAGAGCACATGAATACTCTGCTGTCCCACCCATAATAATTCCTTCCTTTACATTTCAAATAAGCCAAATATTCACAATCTCTTCTAGTCTTCCAGCTCCTTCAAAAAATAAAGAAACCTTAGAAGTTAAAAGCCTAGTAATTTACATATAAAGAGAGCCATTTTTTTAAGTTGAATACTTTGGAAAGAGTGATCTGAACGGAAAACTTTTTTCCTTTCCTTTTTTTCTCTTTTTTAGAATGCAGAAAGTTTTTTTAAACTCTCTGCTAAACACCATTCCTGCAACCAGACCAAGTCAAACAGCAAAATATTTCACTTTCTCTCTCTCTCTCTCTCTCTCTCTCTCTCTCTCTCTCTCTCTCTCTCTCCCTCTCTCTCTCTCTCTCTCTCTCTCTCCCTCTCTCTCTCTCTCTCTCTCTCATCCTCTCTTTCTCTTTCTCTCTCTCTCTCCCTCTCTCTCTGTTTCTCCCTGCCCCACTCACTCCTCTGAAACTGCTCCAGAAGGATGTGGGCGTGGGAGAAGGGGAAATAAAGAGAAGGCATTCCTTGCTGACTGCCTGCATTTAGAATTTTACGAATTAGAATTTTACTTCACAAACATACACACAGACAAGACATTTAACAAAGCATTATGGAGTGCACATCAGTTTCGAATTCTACTTCCTACTCCCCAGGGGCTCTCCACTGCCCATGGCTAGAATTCCCAGAACTCTATTTGAGCTCACTCTTGGACAGGGATATGACCAATAAAGAGATTACCACGCCAAACTTCACTCTTGCAGTAAAAGACCAACCAGGAGAGCAAGTTCCCAAACTGGCATGATTTTTGCCCAGTATACTGACTTACCTGCTCAGCTGCAAGTCTTCTCCCCAGTTCCTCCGAACTCCCTACCCGTGGTCCAACATCGGAGTTGAGGTGGTGTGAGTTCAACCTATAAAGACCATTAAATTCAATGGGTATGCGCACTTCCATGGCATCTTACCTAACCCCATCTGAGGTCTGTGAATGAGGCCCCACATTGGGCACCAATTTGTTAGAGATGTGCTTGACACACATAAAGGTATCAAGGAAAATTTATTAAAGTAGAATTCAGAGGAATTGAACACTTTAGCCAAAGATAACTCCACCTCTCTTCAGGAGGAGGGTGTGCCTTCTACATTCATTATGAATGGGTAGCGTCTAGGCAA
This sequence comes from Potorous gilbertii, assembly GCA_028658325.1. NCBI lineage: Eukaryota > Metazoa > Chordata > Mammalia > Diprotodontia > Potoroidae > Potorous > Potorous gilbertii. Next base: position 4,246 of record JAQQSK010006367.1, read on the forward strand.
GGCTCCAGGAAGACTACAACTTGTTCAGACCAATGGAAGCCTCTTATATTGTTCCAAATTTTGGACTCCATGCCCCACCATTCCCTGGCTGTGTGACTTCATGTTCTCCTCTCTGATAGGCTTTCCCTGAAACAGCTTGTCAAGTGTGGACACAAGTTTCTGACCTCTACTTGACCATGCTAGGTTACAACTCTGTGGAAACAGAACTTCTTCCTTGTTTCTCACACCGGTGTTGAAAGGAAAATATTTTGTTCTGGCTTTTCTCCTGATTTCATTCTGAGGCAAAACTCAGGACAAAGAGAAATTAAAAGGAATTTACTAAATGCATCAAGGTAACAACATGAAGAGCTGTTCACTGGACATCAGCAATGGCTTCAAGATGGCGCCAACTTTTGTTGATAACTTCTGTAAAGAGATAAAAGACAATTCAGATAGGCTCATGTCAGCAAAAAAGGGAATGGGCCTTTGCATCTCAGCTCCTCCCCAAAGTAGCAAATATATGACAATTTCCAGATAAAAACAAGGAGAGGAGATGACTTACTATGTAACAAATATCAGGTAATACAAAGCTGTATAATGAGGGCACCTCTCCCCAACACTATTTGACAAGTAGATCTGGAAATAATGGGTCACTGAGTCTGAATAACTTTCAGTGCTGGTATACAGTATCTATCTGTCCAGTGGTGTATAACAGCTGAACCTTTGAGAATATTGGATATAGAAGCTTACATTTGAAGAGCTGTCTTGAATCCAGGACAAGAAAATTTGTAAACAGGGTGTAGACTGATCTCAATGTATTCTTGACTCTATGGTAATATGTTTCTAGTAATAAAGTGTTTTCAGTAATATATACTCACAGTGTCTTCATACCTTTCCAACTGAGTTTCCCAGGATCTGATAAACTTCAGAGCTTTGAAGGCTGAACAAGAACAGTTTATTTATAAAATAGAACAAGAGTAGAAAGGAGGGAACATTGACTAGAAACTATCATTATTAAGAGCAGTTAACCCCAAAGTTGTGAAGTAGCTAGCAATGTAGAATATGTTTAGAATGAAAGTAAACACCCTTTTTCATTGTTTACAAATACATAGAAAATGGGGGGTGAGAATATAAAGGGAAGGGCATATTGAAAGTTTGTATTGAACTCAGCCAAGAAAATGAGTTTTAGGTACCAGCAGAACAGCCATGATACAAGTTTGTCCTGAGCTAGTTTTTTAAAAAATCTACAAGAGATTATTTGTACTCTCTGTACACACAGAATCAAAATCTCAGTTGACAAAACAACCTCAAAGTCATCTAATTGAGGAGGAACCCCTTCTATTATATCTCCATCAAGTGGTCATCCATCTTCTGTTTGATGGCTTCCCATAATGGGGAACCCCGCTAATTGCCAATATGATTCATTCCATTTTTTTAGAGTTCTGATTGTTATGAATAGACCTCTTATATCTACCCCCTCTCTCAGCAAAGGATTTGCCTCCTAGTGCAAAAAGAGGGGCTATCTTTATTTCATCTCCTCAACTCAAAACTTTTCATTATCCTGAATTGTTTCTTTCTTTGCTCTAGTTTTGGAAAAAGAGGTAATTGTTCTTTATTTGCCATAATCAACCATTCCACTTGCACTCTTGCAATCCAATCCCCTCCTGTAATAGCTTAGAGCTTACTTCCTGAGTCATTCCCTTCTTTCTTTAATCTGCAATTTCTCTTTATCTACTGCTTCCTCTCCTACCACTTAGCCGCTTAGAAACATGCTCAGATTTTCTCCATCCTTAAAACATCTCTAGTCGACCTTGCCTTTGCCTCAAGCTATCAGCTATCATATCAGACTGTGTTTTTTTCCAGTTCTATAACTCAAGTCCTGTACAGGGTTGCCCACATCTCCTCACCTATTCTCTATTAAAGCTCAGTGTCTTTTTTCTCAGTCCTCATCTTTGGTCTCTCCACGACATTTTACTCCATTGACCACTGTCTACTCTTTCCTGTTTCTTCTTCTACTTGTCTGACCACTTCACACTCTCATGCTTCATTATCCATGTCTCTCTCCCTATATGTGTGGGCATACCTTTTAGCTCTATCCTGAGACCTCAGCCCTTCTCTCTCTCTCTCTTTCTCTCTCTCTTCCTCTCCCCCCCTCCATTTCCTCACCTTCATCTCCTCCTGAAATCCAGTCCTTTGTCACTATCTGCCTATACAATATCTACACCTAGATGTCCCTGGACAGTTCAAACTCAACATATTCAAAACAGAATTCATCATTTTTCCCTCTGAAACCTACCCCATTCCTAACCATCCTCTTCACCACTCGGATTCACAACATCAGGGTCATCCTTGACCTTTAACTCCTCCTCACCCTTCATGTCCAGTTGCCAAGTCTATCTAATTCTACCTATACAACATTTCTTGTATCCAGTCTCTTCAATTATATGGCCACTATCCTAGTTCAGATTTTCTTACCTCCTACTTGTACCATTTCAGCAGTTTCCCATTTGGTGTTCCTGTCTCTAGCTTTTCTTTTCTACCATTCATCCTCCAAATAGCTACCAAGTTGATATTCCTAAAGTACATTTGAGCGTGTCACTCATTTGATTTTACAACCTTCATTATTGTCCCTAGAATCTCTATTGTCTCTAGGATAAAACACAAGCTCCTCTGTTTACGTTATAGAATCTTAGATCTGTAGTTGGAAGGATTTTAGGGTGTTATCTAGCCTAGCATGCCCTCTTTCATCTTACAAATGAGGAAATTAAGACAGAGAGCATGACTTGTACAAAAATCGAAAAGATAAGGTGCCATTTAAAGCCCTTTGTAATCTAGCTCCAATCTATCTTTGGTATGTTCTTGACAAACTGGTCTATGTGCTGTTCCCTAGACATAGTGTTTTACTTTCTACATAGGTGTCCTTGTACAAGCTGTCCTCTATGCTTGAAAAAGTCTTCCTCCTAACCTTTGCCTTTAGGGACTCCAGGTTCAGCTTAAGGGCCACCTCCCACATAATGTCTTTCCTGTCACCCTCTCTTCCAGTTGTTTGCATTCTTTCCCTTGCCTGCAGATTCTGTAGATCTTTTATATTTTCTTATCTGCCAGTACATTTTTTCCACTCAGTAGAACATAGGCTCTTTTGAGGTAGTTATTGATTCATTTTTGTCTTTCCCTGTCCAAGGAAAGGCAAAATGGTGCAGTGGATGGAGAACCAGTTCTTGTTGTACTTGTGGTTGTTATTTATTGAAGTCAAGAAGACCTGGATTCAAGTTCAATCTCTGTCACCTATTGGTTGTGTGACCCTGGGAAAGTCATCTAACCACACAATATTCTCTAGTCTCTAAGACTAAAAGTTGTCACTGTGGAAGAAGATAATTGGTGCATTTACAATGGAAGTTTCCTCACCTAGGTATTCCCTATACAAATGAAATCCCCAGGTCCTATTCTCAACACTTAGTAGAAGACCTGGCATTTAGTGTGCCCTTTTAGATGCTTGTGACTTGGTTTTTTTGATGGTGGTTGTGGTGCTTGTTTTTAATTCAAGGGAAGCTGAAAATCTGTCCCTACAACTTTCATTCATTATTTCTAGCTCTGTCCCCTAAAGCCAAACAGAATAAGATTAATCTCGCATGAAATCTCTTCAAATACTATTAGATACTATGCTACCTATCATGTTCTACCTCCTCAGACCCCAAGGCTTATCCTCCTTAAGCCAAAACCCCTAGTTCTTTCTCTCAATTCTCAAATGACATGGCTTTCATTCTTTTCATTATTCTAGTCTCACTCTAGAATGGCAGTGACCTCCTTGAAGAGTAGTGGTGAGTGCTGAACACAGTAGCTATCCAAATATGGTCTGCTTATGGCAACTGGCTCATTCTCCCTTTTATTCAGGCCAGTTGGCTTCCTTTAGAGCATTGTAAGCAAGGATGTGCTGGTCAGTGTCTAACATCCAACTTCCACAGTGGGGAGGATGTACACAGGATGCACTTTCAGGTTTAATCCACTTTATTAACATTTTCCCCATTACTTCCTTAAGTCTATACAATCAATAAAACAGTAAATCTAGTCCTGATTTGTACCATTTGCAGATTTGTGAAGATTGAACCCAAAGTGGAGCCCAAAGTTGGCTCCACACATTCCTGAACCTGAGATTCCAGAAGCTCCTTTGGGGGCCATGGCGCACTGTTGGCTTATATTAAACTTAAGATCCACTAAAGTCACCTCCTCTCCCCACCCCATCACTGCCCCCTATTTGTTTCACACAAATAATGCTTTTTAGTTGTTGAAGGAGGGGTGGAGTGTATTTCTTCCTGGAGAAAAAGGTGCAGGATCCAAAATCAGGATCTGGGTTTCAGCAAAAGACAACATCCCAGGCTAGAGTAAGAAACCAGGTACTGAAGCAGGGTTTCTAAGCTATGAAGGTCAGTTTTAAGAGGAAAACCATAAGGAGTATCTACGGTCTTCTAGAGAAGTATATATATTATCTCTGGTCCCCTGGGATAGCGTGTCTGTTTGACAACAGATCTGATCTATCACAGCACCCCCAGTCTCAATCATATCAGTAACATTATTGGATAAAACACTACTGAAGTACAAGTATATTATGTTTACAGAATTCTCTTGCTCTAGTATTTTACTGATCCTATTAAAGAGAATTTAAAAAGAAGTTAGTTTAGTCAAATATGGCCTGTTCTTGACAAACCTATATTGACTCTTAGTACTGACTACTTCCCTTTCTAAATATTCACAAACCATTCTTTTAACTTTATGTGTAAACATTGTTTTGTTCATTTCATCCCTGATCATCATATTTCCAACTAGTGGTCCTCCTTGGATTCTACTCCACCATCATCATACTCTCAGGAGGGTCTTACTCTCAGCAAACTCATTATCATCCTGGAAATTACATCATCTTTGGTATTCACATCTCATTAGTAGTTTCTATATCTCCATCAGAGATTTCTATATCTCCATCAGAGGATTGCAGGAAGGAGTAAAAAACTCCTCCCAAAGCTTCCATTTAAAGGGACTTCCAGGATAGCTATTCCCCACCAGCTGCACTCCTTGGACTTGACTCTACCATTGTCATGCTTGTATACCCTCCTCCCTACCCTTTCTAGCTTTCTTTTGTTGTCTTTTCCCATTTGGTTATAAACTCCTTGAAGGCAAGAACTGTCTTTCTTTTTTTCTTATCTGTATCCACAGGACTTGGTACAGTACTTATTGAAATGAAAATCACTATAGGGAATCCCCAGTACTGAAATCACCTCTCCCATATCAGATCAGCCATTCCTCTGTAAGTCATAGTCACAGAAGTTTTCCTAAAACACTGAGAGGTTAAGGGTTTTGCCCATGGTCACACAGGCAGTAAGTGTCAGAGGCAGGGCTTGAAATCTACATAGTCCTGAGTCTCAGGCAAGACTTATTTCCACTATACCTTTAAAAGATATATAGAACTATTCTAGGAATCAAAGTCCAGTTTACCAGCCTATGGTTTGTACCCTCTTCCCTTTTTTGAAAATTGGGACAATATGTACCCATCTCTCAGCCTCTAGTAGCTCTCCTATTCTTCATGATTTTTCATTGGAATTCCATTTTTTTCCCCTTTAATATTATATTCAATTTTGCTGGGTAGATGATTCTTGATTTTAATGCTATCTTCTTTGACCTCTGGAATATCATATTCCAAGTCCTTCGATCCCTTAATGTAGTAGCTGCTGAATCTTGTGTTGTCCTGATTGCATTTCCACAATACTAGAATTGTTTCTTTCTGGCTGCTTGAAATATTTTCTCCTTGATCTGGGAACTCTGGAAGTTGCCTACAATATTCCAGGAGTCTTCCTTTTGAGACCTTTCAGGAGGAGATCAGTGAATTCTTTCCATTTCTATTTTACCCTGTGGTTCTAGAATATTAGGGCAGTTTTTCTTGATAATTTCTTGGAGAATGATGTCAAAGGTCTTTTTTTGATTATGATTTTTCAGGTAGACCAATAATTTTTAAATTATCTCTCCTGGATCTATTTTCCAGATCAGTTGTCATGTTGTCTGCTATTTTTTCATTCTTTTGGTTTTGTTTTGTAATTTTTTGGTTTCTCATAAAGTCATTAGCTTCCGTCTGCTCCATTCTAATTTTTAAAGAACCATTTTCTTCCGTGAGATTTTGAACCTCCTTTTCCATTTGGTCAATTCTGCTTTTTAAAGCATTCTTCTCCTCATTGACTTTTTGGACCTCTTTTGCCATTTGGGTTAGTCTATTTTTAAAGGTGTTAATTTCTTTAGCATTTTTGGGGTCTCCTTTAGGAAGCTATTGACTCACTTTTCATGATTTTCTTGTATTTATCCCACTTCTCTTTCCCATTTTTCCTCCACCTTTCTTATTTGATTTTCAAAATCCTTTTTGAACTCTTCCATGGACTGAGACCATTGCATTTTTTTTTGAGGTTTTGGATGTAGAAGTATTGACTTTGATGTCTTCCTCTGAGGGTATACTTTTTTCTTCCTCATCAAAAAAGTAACCTTATATAGTCTTATTTTTTCCCTTGTGCATTTTCCCAATCAGTTACTTGACATTTGAGTCCTTTGTCACACGGAGGGTATACTCTAGGGATCTGTAAGTTCTCATTTCCTCCAAGGTGGCACAATCAAGGGAGAGGAGTTTACTCCTTTCCTGGCCTGCATCCTGGTCTGGGAGCAGCAACAAGCACTCTTTTCTGCCAGGATCTGCAAGTACGATTCCCTCTCCACAGCTGCTACCAGCTCCATCACACCAGTGCTCTTCTTCACCCCAGGAGCGCCACTCAAGACTGAGACCCAGATCAGCTGCTCAATTCCCCCAGGGTCTTTAGGCTGAGGGCTCCAAAAGTGGACACTGCTGCGTGAAAGAGCTTTCTTACTGACTTTTGAAGCTGTCTTTGGAGTTTATAGGTTGAGAAATCTGGGAATTAGCTGCTACCCATGATTATGCACCCTGAAACCTGCTCCAATCCTGATTGTGCCATGAGGCCCATGTTGGGCTGTGCTCCACTTTGAGCCCAGTGTGATAGACCTTTCCTGTCACCCTTCCAGGCTATCTTGAGCTGGAAATCTGTTTCATTCGGTCAGTCTGTGGCTTCTGCTGCTCTATAATTTGTTTAGAGTCATTTTTTACAGGTATTTTATAGGCTATGTGGGGAGAGCTAGAGCAGGTCAGTCCTTCTACTCTTCCCTCTTAGCTCTGCCCCACTCTTAATGATTTTTCATAGATCACTGAAAGTGGCTCAACAATAACATCCTCTAGTTTCTCTCACTACCCTAATAATAGGTGATGTGCATAGGTCTGCAAAACATTTGGCATGTTATCTCATTCAAATCTTCAAATAACCCTGTACATACACATATATATACATACCTATACACATAGGTACTTACATATAGCTACATATGCTTAGATCTTTTTCCTAAGGTTTTCCTATTTTATAGATTATGAAACTTAGATTGGGGGTGATTTAACCATGATCATACAGTAAGGGCCATAGGAAGGATTGCTGGTTTGTTTGATTTTTCATCCAGACCTCAACCAACTATACTATACTGCCTCTTCCCTAGGATTTGGTTCATCTGTTATTTAGCTTTTAAAGCCCTTCACAGCCTTGCTACCAACCTACCTTTCCAGTCTCATTGAAAATTACTCCCCATGGATGTTGTATTCCTGCCAAATAGACTTTCTCTCTGTTCTTCACACATGACTCTCCATCTCAAATCTCTCCACCTTTGCCCTAGTCATTCTCCATGTCTGAAATGCACTCTCTTCTTACCTCTACCTTATACCATCTCTGTCTTCCTTTGAGGTGCAGCTCAAGTCCCATCTTCTTCATAGAGCCTTTCCAAATCCCCTCAATTGCTAGTGTTCTCTCTCCAAGACTACCCTGTATTTAACAGCTTTATATTTATTTGTGTTTATTTTCTTTGTATTTATCTTTGCTGTCTTCCTCATTAGATAAATAAGGTCTGTGCTTTAGTAAGGATTGTTTCATTCATCATACTTGTATAGTCAGTGCCCAGAACAGAGTAGGTACTTAATACTTGTTGACTATTTGATCTGGGTATGATGAGTGGAATTCATTGAGGTTCTCTTGAATATCTCCTCAATTATTTCTTGATCATTTTTGTTTTTTACTTCCTAATCTGAAGATAATTTTCCTTTAAGGAGAAAATAAATTTTAAATTTTTAAAAATTTATTTAATTTATTTAAAAAACAAATTTTAAACTTAAAAATAAATTTTAAATTTTAAAAATTTATGCTGTTATTTTTTAAAATTCTATTATTGTTTGTTCATCATAGTCTTTACCAAGTCATTCATTTCCCAAATCCACCTGCCCTATCTGATGATTTTTCCTTGTTACAATGGAAGGTTCCATTCTGGCCTCAATTCTATTTTTCCCCTAATTTATTTTATACTTAAATACTGAAACTTAAATACACACTAAGAAAAGAAAAAGAAACTTATTAAAAGAAAAGAAAAAAAAATTGCCATGTGCACAGTAGAATGTGAGAGAGGATTCAAATTATACAATAATTTCCATTTCAAGAAAGCCTATATAATAAATACTGCACATTGTGTCCTGAACTGTCCATCTTTTCTTTGCGTCCTTGTAAGTTTTCTTTTTACTCTGCTGTATACTTTTTACAATTATTCTGTCCCCCTTCTTCTCCACTATTCTCCCCCAAGAAGACTCACATATACATATATATATATATAAAATATATATGTGTGTGTATGTGATTGTGTGTGTATGTATCTGTAAGTATGTATGTATGTTTGTATGTGGTTTATATATCTATACATACATACACATACATATACATATATATATGCATACATACCTATATACAAATATATATACATATGTTTAGATATCTGTAATCATACTCTTATCTATAATGAATGAATCATGTGCATCCATGTAAGACCATACTGTATTTGTTTGACCTCTGTTTCTCTGAGGGTGAATAACATCTTTTTTCATAGGTCCAAGTTTTTCCCTGTTTTCTCTAAGTCCACCAACTTATTGTTTCCTATACCATAACAATATTCCAACCTTATCCTGTCTAGCTATTTGAAATAGTCTACAGCAATATTGATTAATATGACCGACATATAGTGTAGTTTCCCTATTTTTCTCTTCTGATTAAATCTGTTTTAGTTTTAACTTCGACATCATCATTACAACCCTTGCTTTTTCTCTAATAAATTCTACTTTTGATCTTTATTTTGTGTGTTATCACCTATTTTCTACCCCTATTGACTCCTCTACTTTATTTCTATCCACTACTTTGCATTCCTATTACTTAACCTAATCCCCAACTTAAGATTGCTTCCTTTTCCTCTCTCTTGTACCCTAAAATCATTCCCTTATCTTCTCTCCTTCCCTATCCCCTAAGCCTTTTATTTCTTTCTGAATTCAGAAGACTTTTATGACCTTCTGATATATATGTATTATTTCCTCTTTAACTCATTCCTAATGCAAGTAGGGTTCCAGGACTCTCAGCCTCCATCCCCCATCTAATTCTCTGTGTCAGTTCTTTCTCTTGCACCTCATTTGTATAAGAATATTACTCTTTTGATCTTTTCCCCGATGATTTACTTTTCAGTATTACATTATATTCAACTCTACCCCACTCTTTCAAACTACCCAATTACTTATAACAATCTTGACATACAATTTACGTTTCCTCATATAAAAAGTGAATGGTTTACCCTTACTGAGTCCCTTGTAAGTTACTTTATATTTCTCTTAGATTTTATATGTCAAATTTTCTATTGATTTCAGGTATTTTTGCAACAAAACCCTGGAAGTCTGATAATTCATCAAAAAGCCATTTTTTCTTTCAGGATTATTTTTGACCACAACTCCAGTTCTTTTGTTCTTTGATATATAGTGAAGATTTGTGATCTTTTAGTGTGGCTTCTGCTAGGTCTTGTGTGATTCTAATTGTGGCACTGCCATATTCAGATTGTGTTTTTTTTTTCTTGTTGCTTGTAACGTTTTCTCCTTGAGCTGGGGTTTTGGAATCTAGCCATGACATTCTTGCAGGTTTTCCTTGTAGGATCTCTTTCAGGTAGTGATTGATGGATTTTTTCTATTTCTACTTTCCTCTCTTGTTCTAACACTATAGGACAATTTTTAATAGCTATTTCTTGTGCCATTATATCAAGATTATTTTTTTGATCATAGTTTTGAGGTAGTCTGATCATTCTTAT